>PVKB01004553.1:0-117443 GCA_004027205.1 Ctenodactylus gundi
ACTGTAGTTAGAGGCTTCATGATCCAGTCACTTCCCATGAACGCATCCATTGACAGCCAACCCTTCAGCATAGTGAACTCCCAGAGTACCTTTCAGATCCCATCCATGACACCTGGGTGCCTGATATTTTTCCACATGCCTCTGAAGCCATATTAGTTTTTCTTTTACCTCTTTTTTTTCTTCTGTATCTTTTGGATAATATACTTTCTATTGATCTGTCTTCACTTTTACTAATTCTCTCTTCTATCTCAATACTATTCTTAACCTCCCAGTTAAATTTTCCTTCAGATTTCAACTCCAGAATTTTCAGTTTTTAGTGATTTTATATTATTCAGTTTCTTTATTCATTGAACTATTATATTTTTCCTTTAATTACTTAAATATGATTTTATTTGTTTTATTGAGTATATTTAACAGCTCAGGTCATTGCAATTTCAAAATCTGAGAACACTTAGATAAAGTTCTATTGACTGACTGATTACTTGATTTTAAGAATGAACGATTCTTTCTTGTCTCTATGTCTAAACTTCGGCTGAATACTAAACATTTTAATTAGCATATCACATCATTCTAGACTCTAAATTCCTTCATTTGAAGAGTTGTTGATGTTGATTTTAGTCATTTGCCTGAACTAAAACTGTAAAGTCTGTTTTCCCTCCTGTGTGTGGCTACTAAGGTTTCTGTTCATTTTTCCTTCTCCTTGCTTTTGTTACTACCTTAACTCCCTAGACTTTGTTTCTATGTCTGTCTAGCATAGTGATCAGTCATCATTGGTCACAGGTCAACAATGCTTCCACCATCTGTTGATGGATTTGTGGATGGACTCAGGATTATATGCAAACATCAGGCCATATTAAGTCTGGTTTCACTTTTACTTTATTCTGGAATTTCTTTCATTTCTTGTGTGCAATCTAATTTTCCGTCATCTAGGAGTGGATGTGTGAGTTGTACCCTCGTCTTTGTCTGGTGTACGTAAGCACAGCTTTGTATCAACCTGTGATGTGTTTTAAGCTTGTCAAACCTCGTTAGGGGTGCTTTACCTTTAATTCTCTGGTGAGAACCATTGCTTACTGCAAATAAGACCCCAGTCTCAGGCTGCTATTCTTCCCTGTTTGCCTGCCATTGAGAGTCTCCCTTTAACCTGACAACATTCCAAATTAAGTGACCTCTCTCTTGTAGCAGGGGCAAGGCTATATGGTTTTTGTGGCCTCTGTTGTCTGTTTTAGTCATGCTTCATTAGAGCTGGCAGGGTGTACCTGTGGGTCAGGATGGTATAAACTCATGAGAAGAGTCTAGGGCATAAATGCTGCATTCTGAGATTATTTTTTGCCTTTGGTGAAATTCTAGAGATTGATATAGTTGTTTTGGATTGTTTTGGTCAATTTTGTTTCTTTATGTGCACAAAATTTGTCAACCTATCTCTGCTTTTTCATACCGGAATTTCTATCCTGTGCCTGAACCAGAGTTATCTGACTTTGTGGAAATGACACTTGGATTTGTATCTCTATTATCAGTCACTATTTATGGACCTGCCGACATGAAAGACATGACTTCTCAGGCATTTCCTTATGTCGTGTGTCTCAGTTACTTTTTTCTCGCCGTTACTCAATCCCCAACATCAACAATTTAACAATCAACAATTTAAGGGAGGAAAGATTTATTTTAGCTCACAGTTTCACATGGTCACGTGGGCAGTCAGCAAAGGTAGAAGCCCTTGGTGGAGGCAGAGGTGAAAGCAGCTCCTCATGGCAAAGCAGTGGGAAGCCAAGTCAGAGAGGAAGAGGCGGAGCTACCCTTCTAGGCACCTCCCCAGTGGTCTGTCCCTCTGGGCCAAACCCAGGTGCTCTGCACCCGCTGATACAGGTCCTGCCTCTCAACAGCGCCTGGGTATTTTACAATAACCAAAAACATGAGGCCCTTGGAAGACACTCCCCATTCGAACCAAAGCACCATGGCTCCAGTCAACAGCAGGCACTTCTCATAAGAGAGTGTTTTAGAGTTAATAGCAGACAGAATTCAGGACAGGTGCAACGCAGGCGCAGTGGTGCAGCAGTCAGAGAAGCAGCTCTGTGAGCAGCAGTGATGGCTTCTGCGTTGGGGTGCTGTTCCTTGTTCTCACAACTGTTGCATAAAATGACGCTTGGGTTTTCTCCTATGTATATTGAGAGTAAGTGTTCAGTGTGCGGAATCGTTCATATGAAAAAAGTAGTTGTTACACTTTTGTTCTTATATATTACTTGTTCCAGAGATTTCAAGGGCAAAATGTGAGTGCACTGAGGAAGAAAATCTGCCATGGATTGAAAAGTTGTATAGGAATTATTAGAGGAAAACATCTCCAAAGGCTGAAGAGGTAGGCAGGATGGCATGCGACTGCCCGCCTATCATCCCTCTCTCCTTCTTTCCCTCCCTTGCCTCCTTCTTTTCCTTTTTTTCTTTTATAAAAGAAATTCTCCAAATCAAGATCCTTTCCTCTACTGAGTATTTGCTGAACAAGCATCTGTGAATCTTTTAAGTAAATATGTTATGACCACTACATAGCTTGAACTAGCAAAAACTGGGTGTAGGCTTGGGTTTCTGTGGAATGATGTCACTTTAGCCAAATCACTGAAGATTTGATGGTGTGTTCACAGAGTCTACCTCTGTACGTCCTACTATCTCTGTTTTATTTTGTTTACTTATTTATGTTTTGGGTTTCTCACGGAAGGATGAGAAGGGGCAAAGGGAACTAAAATGACTTGGATGTGATATGAGCATGCATCAGTCCTCCAAGGTAAATGTAATTATTATGTATCATAAGTATATTCTGATACAAGAATAATTTTGGAGGAATGAAACCATTTGATTATATGAGAGTAAAATTTCATGGTTGAAAATTGTAAATAAAGAAGAATATGGGTGCCTGGTGTTTATCCAGGCATATGTAAAGCCTCCCATGTCAGAGACAGGGCTGACACCCTGGTCTTTTTGATTATCCCAGTGATTCTCTCATTAGCTTCCAGTATAAATGTAGACCTATGCACAGCAGGATTGGTCAGTCATTGACCAATCACATTGGTCTTTCTTTCTTCCTTCCTTTCTTTTTCTTGTGTGAGGGATTGGATCCAGGAGCTTTACATTGTCCATTTTATTTTGTGTCTTGAAACGAAGTCTTGCCAAGTTTCTAGGTTGCCTAGGCTGAGCCCCTTAGCGTGTTGTGGATTTCAGGAGTGTGCCACTTGGCCCAGCCACAGCATGGCTTTTCATAGGTAATTTAGATATATCTCATCAGCTTCCCTCAGAAAGGAGGGGTTTATGAAGTGGGTTATTGATCTTTTAACTACAGTATTCTTTTGATTATGTTTTCACTTTCTGTGTTCTATTTGTGCAATTTATATAAAATCCCATTTGATCAAATGGTATCATATTGAAACTGCACACTACTGTCTTAGTTTACCGCTGGACCTAAGGGGCCTCTGAGAGCTCACGGACACTCCAAGGCTTCTTACAGAAATTTGAAAGGAGCCGCTTTCTATGATTGGACATAAGGTATATATCACTAAAGTTCTAAGTCAAGAAGTGTGCACATCATTGTTTTTAGGCACAACTAAGCAAGTGGCCGATTGACCTGATGCTACTTTTCTCATGGGCCTTGTCTTCAACTGATCAGGTAATGCAGTGAGAAAATTTCAAGAAAGGAACAATGAGCTATAGCTTAGTGTAAGCAAATTCTGCTGGCGAACCCTAAATGGTGTGCAGGTATAAATCCCTGCTAGAATTGTTTCTCACTGTATGGGACATTTCTACCCTTTAATGTTGTCTGGCGTGTTGTTTCCTTGCATCTTTAAAATAGCTCTTACTGTTGTTCCTTTGGTGTGAAGACAGGTTTGCCTACCCAAAGGAGCAGAAAACAGTCATTTGAGCACTTATCCACCTGGGGAAAAGAAGTAAGAACGATTGCGAGTGTTAGGGAAGGCTGGGAATAGGTATTGATGCTTCAGCTTTATAGGCGTAGGAACTGCAGATTGCCTCCTAGCAGCTTTGTTCTTCATATACTCCTTAAATTTCCTACTTTTCTTGTCTGTATCTTGTTTCCATCAGAGAAAGAAAAGAATAGTATTTTTATTCAACCAGTGTCAGTTCAAATAAAGAATTCAGAATCATCTGGGACGTGTATATATACCTAGTAAATTCACTTGAAAGCTGTTACTCTCCTCCCAGTAAAGTACATTTCCCAAATATCCATTTAATTCATTCATCAGTGTCTCCAGTGTCCATGCCTCCCCGTGCAGTCTGGTGCTGAGGGCACCTCATACAGCGAGAAAACTAACACCAAGCAAACAGCAGCTGCCTACCTTTTTCTCCGTCACCTAGCCAGCTAACTGGCTGTATATTCCCATCCTTCTCATCCTTGGATGTAATTAAATAAACATTTTAAGCTTGCAGTTTTAAGTTTTAAAAAAGCCCAGAGTGGATTGTGATTTGTGCAGGGGGTGGGGATCAAACGGGCAAGAAGAAGGTTTGCAGATTTCTGACACGAGGCTTGTCAGCGGGATGAAGTTGCTAATGCGAGCCATTTTGGGCTCTATAGTTTATATCTGTTTATAACAACTTGGATTTGTCTCCTGTTAAAATGTCACACGGATAAAGAAATAAATTCTAGCAGCTGTGACAAGATTATCATTGCTGAGAGGCACCCATACGGTAGATTCACATCAGAGGCATCTACTTCGCTTCCATTTCTTTGGAATGACCTAAATGTTTTCATCTGTACTCAGGAAGACTAACGAAGGAAGATTCTGACACCATATCCCCCAAATTTGGTATAACATGAGACATTTAATACCAAAACCTAACTTTTTTTTCTGAGAAAGTTAATAGTAGGTCTTAGAATGTAGCCATCACTTTATTTCTTAGTGAAGTTATTTCATAGTTTGGGTGATGTGAATGACAAGCTTTTCCAAAAATTTGCCAATGATTGTGACTTTTAAAAGTCCCTCAAAAATATGGAAATGTTTGGATAGTCAGTAGAAATTATGACAGAACAAATGAAAAAAAAAATAGCCCAAAACTTTCTAAGAAAGTAAGAAGAGATGGTATTTAGCTGGGAGCCTGTTTATTGCTGGTCAGTATATAGGGCATTGGATATAATGAAGCTTGAAAATGCCACTCAGTTTTCATTATTTCTTCATTTAATAAACATATGAGAATAACTCTAGTAATATGATAATAAGCTGTGGGAATCTCCTTCAAATAGATCATGCTTTAGTGTGTACTTTTTGTGCTTCTGGTACCATAGAAGAAGAGTCACAGTGGAGATGAGCTTAAGAAACAGCAATGTTTTAAAAAGGGAAAGAAAAATGATGGAGAAAAGTCTGCAAATAACTCTCATAGTAGGCATTTTACTTGGAAAACACTTAGATGAAATCTGAGAATAAATTTGTCACATCTCACAGTAGGTGCTGTCTCTGATGGTTGAAGCAGAAATGCTGTTCTAGGCTGACACAGTTGCCTGCAGAATAGCTTAGAAGCATTTGAGTTCTGCAACAATGCCAGGAACAAAATCTGGTTCGTCCACCTCTGTTCCCATGCACTTCTCTGAACTGATTGTTTTCTATTTGAACTATGTCTCTACTTAGACCAGCTTATACACATCAGGTAAAAATACAGCGATGATCCTTGCATTTCTTTATATATAAACAGCTGTGAGTGTGAAATAAGGTACTCAGTGGAAAGCCCAGAGATGGACAAGTAGTGAGTACTCCAAACAGATTTGTTAGGATTCTTATTTATGTTGTTACTGAGCTTTTAACTAGACAGATCTGTGGACATCTAGCTGCACTAAAGACCTCCACTATTTTCTCTGAGGGAACTGAGCAGAAACATGTAAGAGAAATGTACAATGAAACAGTGGCTCCCGTATCTTCAAGAAGCCTTGCCCGCCATGTCAGCCTGGATTGTGGTGGGGCTTCTTTATACTTTGGGCATATTTTCATCTGAGACTCTCACACTGTGTTATGGCTTAGGTCTAAAATGTCTCCCAGAGTCTCACATGTGGAAGGTGTGCTGCACTCATCAGTAGATCTACCCATTGATGGATTCAGTAGATGCATGTGCTGTCAGGAGGTGGGGCCTGGGGGAAAGTCAGTCGCTAGAGACGTGGCCTAACAGGGTGCATTTCTGTCTGTGACTTTTCCTCTCTTGTTCTTCTTCCCGGCCACCATGGGTTGAGCAGCAGTCCTCTTCCATGCCCGTTTACCATACCATTTCTGCCTTTGAACTAGTCAACGATGGACTGAACCCACTGGAAAATGTAACTGTAAGCCTCTGCTCCTCTAAGTTGCAAGTGTCAGCAACAGGAGGTTGACTACTGAAGATTTTGGGACTAAAGGACTGGGATTGTTGCTTTGACTGTACATGATCATATGGTTTACAAGTCTTTGGAAGTGGTTAGTGGAAAGAATGTGGAAAGTTTTGGAGAGGTGAGCTAAGGAAGCCCTGAAATACTTTAAAAAGAGTCTGATGGATAATTCTAGTCAGAGTTCAAAAAACCAGAATGCTAATAGGAATGCAGACTAGACTTATTCTAGTAAAAGCTAGACTTAGAAGGTTTTAGGTTTTTTTCTTGTGTCCTTTTACTTTTGTCAGTGCTGGAGATTGAACCCAACACCTCTTACATGCTAGGTAGACACTGTGCCACTGAGCTGCATCTCCAGTCTTAGGAGGTTTCAGTTGGAAACAAGGACACTGCTGGCATTGGACAAGGCGCCATGGGTGCTAACACTTTGATCAGAAGTGTGCCTACAGTCAGCCTGTGTCATGAGACTTTATATAGAAGGCTGAGATGGAGAGTGGTGTGCCACATGATCTAGTAGGCAGCCCGGTGTTTAGGTTGTGGCATAGTAACTGCTAGCTTTTTTTAGCCAGATCTACAATAAGAATCAGGAATAAAAGAGAGATATAAAAAGTTTGCAGTTTCACCAGAAAGGAATTGTCTGCCAAGTTGGGACCATGGAAGGTGTGGTTGCTGAAAAAGTTACCCTTAAAAGGAAGCCAGTACTCAAAAGCAGACAGTGCTGGCAGCAGGAAAGATGGGTGAGGGCATCTCCAGAATTAGCCTGACCTCGTCATTCATAAGGTCAAGGTTGTAAAAGAGAAAGGCTTTGCTTTGAGAAAAGAGCCTCAGGGAGCACAGGTCATTCATTCTTTCATAGGAAAGTGTTTCTTGGAGTTCAGCCATCCAAGCATTCAGAAGCCTCTGTAGCCATGGTCTAATGGGTCCTGTGGCTAATCCCATTAGTGGCATGCCTTGACATCATCACCCCTGTGGGTTTTACAGGCTCACAGAAAGAATTGTCGGTTATAGAGGCTGCCACCCAGACTTCCAGGGAAGGCCTAAGAAACAGGAAGTACTCCTAAGAGGGCAGTGGATGAGTCTGTAAGAGACATTGAAGATTCCAGAAGTCAGAGATACCAGGAACATGGAGCAACCTAAGGCAGAAGCTGTGAGAGCTGCACCTGGCAATGTAGCTGAGATAAGATTGCCCAAACCCTTTGGAGCTTACATTTTATGACAACTTGCCTTGGGTGCTGGGTGTGAAAGTACATGATTTAATGTTTTCCCTGCTGGGTTATTGTCTTGCTGTAGTCCATTTTCTTTATTTCCTCTTACTTCTTCCTTTTGGAATGGAAATATTTATGTTGTGACATTTTATGTTGGATATATCTTTTTTATTTTTATGGGGAACCCAGCTAAGAGTTTTAAGTCTCAGAGGAGACTTTGGACTTGGGATTTTATGGCAACACTAAAACTGTTAAGATTATCAGCTCTTAAGAGTTGGAGTAACTACACATTGTATAATGAGCGCAATGTGAGTTTTTTGAGGGCCAGGGTCAGAATGTTGTGGCTTAGATCTAAAATGACCCTCAGCAGTCTCATGTGTTTTATAGGTGATTGGCTTTACTCATGTCTGGATTCACTCATTGATGAGTTCAAGGAGACAAATGTGATCTTAGGATTTGGGGCTTCATTGAAAGGGAGTGAAAGGGTGGGTATATTCTTTCCCCTGGCTCCTTCTTTCTTGTTCTTGTTTCCTAGCTGCCATGGGTTGAGCATCTACCCTCTGCCATGCCCTTCCACGATGCTACTTCCCATTAGGAGCTAGCCAACCATGGACAGAACCCATTTGAAAATGTAAACCAAATAAAACTCTCTACCTTCAAGTTGAGGGTGTCAGGTATTTCATCCAGCTAACAGGAGAATGTCTAATACACATCATAATTGAACAATATAACCCATAAAATTGTGAGTTTCTCCAGTGAGGAAGTATCTCATATTCATCATTTCCTCCTAAGTATTTTGGATGTTTTAGATAATAAGTTTGTTCAAGCAATTTTTGAATAGGCAGGTCAAAGATGCTCTCAATGGACTTTATCTGAGTGAGGTAGGCCCCAAAGGATAGTGGGAGATGCTTGAAATGCAGAAATGGGAAAAATTGCATCCAGGAGAAAGAAATGCACTCAAAATAAGCCTGGAGATGAAGAAATGTCTTACATATTTGAAAGTGTCAGTGCGTTAGTTTGGCTTCTTTCAAAAGGCAGAATTTATAGAATTATAACAAAAAGGATCTTTTTGGAAGGCTTACAAATATGAGGATAGAGATAGTCCAAGATGGTGGCCTGCGTGTGTGAGAGCTGCCGTGTCCAGTGGCTGCTCAGTCAAGGAGAACACCATCCAGGACTGCAGGACAGCCGGTGAGAATCAGCTGCAGATCTCGGTTGTTCAAAGAACACTGATGAAGACCAGAGACTGCAGTTCGGCAACTGAGGATCAGCAACTGAAGACTGGTGATAGGCAATCAAGCGCAGGTCAAGACCAGGGCTAATCTGTCTTGAAGGTCTGTGGCATGTAGCAAGTTTGTGTCTATAGACAATTGCAAAAGCAAGAGCTTTCCCAGAGGAAAAAGCTGTAACAAACTTTCTTCTTCCCTCCTTTTGTACAGTTCCAGTTCCCAATTGGGCCTCCCACAACCAGGTGGGTGTTCTTCCCTCATTCCCTGGCCCATAAATCATTCACGCTCTTATTCAAGCTGTTTCTCAATCGCCTAATCTAGGCATGGTTCCCGATTGCCTCAAGTTACATAATCTCTCCAGTAGTCACAATCCACCCCTTGTCAACTTAACAACCAGACACATCTCCTTGAACCATACTTAATTCCCAAGTACAGTAGCCAAGTTAGTAATAACATAGCACAACTGCACTGTGTACAAACGGAAATGCAATAAATTTCTCCCCACAACAGAGAACAGATTTACTTTGGGAAAACACCTATTCTCCTGACATTCAATTGCTTAACATTAGAGTGTAGCTTAACAAATCCCAATACTAAGGCAATTTGTATGCACACACACATGTACAAGCATAATGAGAAGAATTCTAATTATAATCCTCATTTCAGTAACTGATCATGTGGTCATAGCTGGTATTTGTAACTACCTCCTACTACACATTGTGTATTTCCTTGGCCCAATCTTCCAGTTCTGTTCCTTCCATGTCCAAGACCAGCCAGCTAGATCATTTGCTACAGCCTATGAATCAGTATATGTTCACACATCTGGCCATTTGTTCTTCCAAATAAAATGCATGACCAGATAATACTGCTCAAAGTTCTGTCCACTGTGAAGATCTTTTTCTTCACCACTGCTCTTTAAGGATGTCCCAGAGGTGCCTGCATAGCATGCAGGACCATCTGTAAACCAGACCCTGTTCTTCTCTTCCTCTGTCCGCTGGTCATAGAGCACACCCCATGAAGCCATAGGTGTATGCTGGGGACAGAGGACAATACAGCAGGAGTAGGCATCGTGGGCATTTGAGCCACGTCTTCATGCGGTTTACTTGTGTGCCTTCTGGACCTGCTCAGGCCCAGTCATGTATATACCATTTTCATTTGATGATGCACTGTTGTTATGCACGTCCAACTTTATGACTTGTGAGGTCAGACAGCACCCAGTGAATCATGGGCAGCTCAGGTCTCATGGTAACCCGGTGTCCCATGGTCAAACGTTCAGTTTCCACTAAGGCCAGAAACTGTTTCTCCAAGGGACAGTAGTTAACTGCAGATGATGGCAGGGCCTTGCTTCAAAATCCCAAGGGTCTCTGCTGTGATTCACCTATGGGAGCCTGTCAGAGGCTTCAGAGAGCATCCCTGTCTGCCACTGACACCTCAAGCACCATTGGGTCTGCTGGGTCGTATGGCTCAAGTGGTAGAACAGCCTGAACAGCAGACTGTACCTGCTGCAGAGCCTTTACCTGTTATGGGCCCTACTCAAAAGTAGCAGCTTTTTGAATTACTCAGTAAATTGGTTGGAGTAGCACACGCAAGTGAGGGGTATATTGCTTCCAAAATCTGACAGGCTTATGAGGCATTGTGCCTCTTTCTTGGATGTAGGAAGTGTCAGATGTGATAACTTATCCTTCACCTTAGAAGGAGTGTCTCTGCGTGCCCCACACCGTTGTACTCCTAAGAATTTTACTGAGGTTGAGGGTCCTTGAATTTTGGTGGGATTTATTTCCCAGCCTCGGATACACAAGTTATTCACCAACAAGTCTAGAGTGGTTGCCACCTTTTGCTCATTGGACCCAGTTAGCATAATGTCATTAATACAGTGGACCAGTGTTATACCCTGTGGAAGGGCAAGACGATCCAGGTCCCTTCGGACTATGTTGTGACACAGGACTGGAGAGTTGATATACCCTTGAGGCAGCACAGTACAGGTATACTGTTGACCTCGCCAGCTAAAAGCAAATTGCTTCTGATGGTCCTTATGAATGTGTATGGAGAAAAACACATTAGCGAAATTACTCACATACCAGGTACAAGGAGATGTGTTAGTCTGTTCAAGTAAGGAGACCACATCTCGTACAGCACCTACAGTTGGTGTCACCACCTGATTAAGTTTACGACAACCCACCGTCACTCCAAGATCCATCTGTTTTCTGCGCTGGCCAAATAGGAGAGTTGAATGGAGATGTGGTGAGAACCACCACCTCTGCATTCTTCAAGTCCTTGATGGTGGCACTTATTTTTGTAATCTCTCCAGGGATGTGATAATTGTTTCTGACTTACTATATTCCATAGTAGAGGCAATTCTAGTGTCTTCCTTTTGGCCTTTCTCAGCATAATAGCCTTCACATCTCAGGTCAGGGGACCAGTGTGGGGATTCTGCCAAGTATTAAGGACATGTATCCCAATTATACATTCTGGAACCAGAGAAATGACTACAGGATGAGGCAGGAGGTTTGCAAGTTCAAGCCCAGTCTAAGCAATTTAGTGAGACCTTGGCCCAAAATGAAAATGAAAAGATGGGCTAGAGATATATCTCAGCATGAAGGGTTGAGACACAGTCCCCTTAGCACCCAAAACAAGCAAGCAAACAAATCAGCAAAAATGCATGAATAAATCTCTTGGATTTGGAGGAAGAGAAACTCTAAAAACATCATTAAAATTGAGAAACAGAAAAGGGCAAATTATTTTGCTGAAAATTTACTAATGAATAAAGAGATGGGCTTAATTCCTAATCTACAGGATTTTGAGTTGTACATTCTTGACCTTTTCAAGGACAAGTCTATCCTTAGTCTCTTTGGTCTTATATGGTGAAATAAAGTCATCTTTTATTTAACTAGTTTGACTTTATTACCCTTTAACTAGTAGTTGAAAATACCTGGTAGTTACTATTACTTAAAACATTCTACTTAAAATATTAGATTATAGGTGTGAACACAGGGTACATGAAGCTTAAGAAACTTGCCCAAGGTCATATATACAGCTAGACACAGATTGAAATTGAGATCTGTTTCCAGAGTGCCGTTTGTTTATATGGAGTGCAAATGGTTTCTCAGCTTTCCCATTCCATGGGAAGATCTTTGAGATGATGACTATGCTTAATTATGTTTTTAACTACCACAATTGTTATTACATCAGACAACTGGTACTTGTTTAATGCATGCACAATTGTTGAATACCTCTATGAAGAATCCACATTTACTATCTTTTTTTACTATGAAAAAGTAAGGGTGCCTCATCATTCATACTATAAATACTTTTTTTTCCCCTCTGTAGTCTTATGACAAAGTGTGTTTGTGTCAGTTTGTGCTATAGTTAGTGCAAAGAAAAGTGTTTTGTTTTCAATTCTTACTATGGCTTTCTGCCTTTTTTGTCTCACCTCAATTTTCCTTCTATCAGCAAACGTTCCCTGCTTGAGGGAAACAGTGAGCATTTTATACACCTGCCTAAGGCTATAAAATATACATATTTCTCTACTAGTGGCAGAGGTGTCTTTGGATATTCCTCCAGAGTGAAATCTACTTCAGAAATTTGTGTTTAACAGGGAAACATAACATTGTTAGGAGAAGACTGAATTACAAATTCATGGACATTTGAATGTTGGGGATTCTTTATAATCCACACATTCATACCTCTAACTGTAATTTTTATGGCTAGGTAGTTCAGATGACCAAGGATGGATAAATCCAGCATTTTTATTATTAACTGTGTGTGAGGGGTTTGTAACAACTGCTCCATGGAAGCTCTTTAGAACTTTCAACTCACATAGGTACTTTCAGGCCAAATAAAGTGCTTTCTGCTTAGGGTATGGATGCGTCATCTCTTGGTGTAAATCTCCCCAAGTTGATTGGGCTTAGAAGCATTCATTTTGCCAAATATTCAAAAAGTCTCTTGCTTTAAAAATGAAAAATCGCAAGTGATTGCTTTATAGCCCATTTAATTGCACTTGGAGGTTTTTCTGCCCCTAAAAATTCTCCTCCATAACCCTATTAATGCTCTCCCCAAACACAGTTTTGAGCACAGTTTTATTATGGGTAGCACCTGACCTTTCAACATAATTGCATGTGGTCCAAATTAATTGTTCTGTTCTATTGTGCATTGAGTAACAGGTATTCCAAGAGGAGAGTAATTATGCAGATAACTGATAGAGAAGAAACTCTTAGGGAGAGCTCTTTTGGGTGCCTGAAGTTTAGAAAAGAAGGTATAAAATAACACTTAATTAACTAATAAACCATCTGATAAGACTGACTCCACAGGAGACTTCTAGTCAACATAATTCAGAAAATTAGAAGACTCTTTCTTAACTGAAATCTGATAAGATGGAGGTTACATACCACACTAAATAGTTCCATAAGTCAACATCTTAATAAGGAAAGGCTTTTAAAATGGGTTTGTTAGAAATATGTGTATATATTTTTTCATATATATGTGTGTGTGGGTGTATATATATATAATATATATAATATAATATATATATATATAATTTACTCATGTTCAACTCTTTTGATGCCTTTTTAGAGTGATTCTGTGGATATCAATTTGGAGTTTTATAAAAAAACAGCAAGGAAGACATTTTTAACCTATGTTTGATAACAGTGTGCTGTATAGTTAACCAAATAAGAGTCTCAGTAACTGTAGCTCTGATCAATCCATTTTTATTGCTATAACAAAATAGCTGAAAATTGGTTAACGTATAAAGAAAAGAGGTTTATTTAGCTCCCAGTTTTGGAGGATCAAGGGCATTGGCTCAGTTCTAGCGATGATGTCATGGTGGACAGTATCACAGTGATGTAGTGTGTCTAAGAGGGTGAGATCACATGGTGAGATAGGAATCCAGAGAGAAATCAAATGAGCCATCTTTGCCTTTTTATTTATGGTACTGGGGATTAAACCCAGGACCTTCACTCTTAGTTACTACCCTAGCCCAGTTTTTATTTTTTATTTTGAGAGAGGGTGTCACCAACTTGCCCAGGCTGGGCTTGAACTTGTGATCCTCCTGCCTCAGCCTCTCAGAGGGCTGGGATAATAGTACTGGACCACCAGACCTGGTAGCCTTGCTCCGTATAACAGTCCCTCTTCAGGAAACCCATGAGTTCTTATGGGAACTATGTAATTCCCTTCCAAGGTGACTTAGTTATGTATTCATTACTGGGACACTACTTAACCCTCATAATTTAAGGAAGAAAAGATTATTTTAGCTCACAGTTTCAGGAAGTCTCAGTCCACTCAATGGGCGACTGGCAATGGCAGAGAAACTCTGGTAAAGAACAGGGAAGAAGAAGGATCTGGGATCTCCAGTAGAAGCCCGAGAAAAAGTATCTAACTTTTTAGGGCACACGCCTGTAATACCCACGTGCCTGTAATACACCATATACTCATAATCTGCCCCTTCTAACCAGCCCCTCCTCCTAACAACTCATGAAATCCGTGGGTCATCCACAGCTTCCAAACACATGGGACTTCTGAGTGACATTCTAGATCCAAATCATAACAAAAGACAGCGCCTCCGAGGGCCTAACAACCTGCCCTTCATCAGCTCCACATCGCCCTTTAATGCCACCGCGATGGGAATAAAGCCTCCAGAACATGATTCCTTGGGAGAGAATCTACACTGAAATAATAGTAGTAGCATTTAGTTTCCCCAGATAGTGCATGTTCTCATTATCAACACTGGTTGCTAGATTCTCTTGTTTGCTAAAAGTGCCTCTTATGAAAATGAGTAGGCAATAGGACACTTAGTCCTTTGTGTGGTGACTCTGACCATGATGACCTGCATATTCCCCTTGGCCTGACTAAGCTTTGGGTAGGCTTCCTCCTTGGCCTAGACTTCCATTTTCTTAAAGCATTTACTTTGGAAAAACTCATGATCGTAAATTCTCTTTGCCTGTTTGAGATGAATATAAATCTTTTAAACTGTGTCTTGCGGGCTTGGCAACGCAAGGCATCCTTCAAGGGAACTGGGAATCATATATTTAAAATGTAAATGTGAAAGGAAATAGTAGTAGCTCCTTTTTTCCCCCTATTTTTCCAATGTTAGGGTAGGAGTGTGACTGTCATGATCCCTTTGATCCAAGTTGTGGAAACACGTTCTCTTGCAAAGACACAAGAACATTTCACTTTTTTCTTGGCTATAGCCAAGAAAATATAGATAACCTGTATTTTCGCTCTTATCCAGAATTCAGAATTCTTCCTGAGCTTCATTTCAGTGGAGCTGAACTTAGATTTCTCTCTTGTTATGGTAGCTTTGGATAAAGTCTTTACTGTTTGCTTACTTTTGGCTCATTTTTGCATTGGCTGTCCCTATTGTCAGCATAATGCTCTGCCACATAGAACCATTTCTGTTCACCTCTGGCCTTCATAGTTGCTGGTGGCTGTGTTGCAAATGTAAACTAGTGTGGTGGAAATGGTATTGCCTTTTGGTATTTCATTGTGTCTCCCCATGTGTGGTACACACACTATAACGTTGTCTTAGTTACTTTTTCGTTGCTGTGACTCAATACCCGACACCCACAAACTTAGGAAAGGAAAGGTTTATTTCAGCTCACGGTCTCGAAGGTCACAGTCCATTCGGGGGTGGCCGACAACAATCGAAGTACATGGCAGAGAGAGAGGTGGAGGCAGCTTCCCCGGACAAACAGGAAGACAAGCTGAGGCTAGTTGAGACTAGTCCCAGTCCTCCAGGAGGGCAGGTGCAGCTTATGTATCCTTTCAGGTCTCCACCCAGTAACCAGTCCCTCCTGCATCGAGGTGTGGCCACTATACACTGTTAATCCTAACTTAACTGCCACCCACCCCTCCAGACCAGACCCCAATCCACCAACATCACATGGTTCCATTAAAATACATGAGACTTTTGGGGGCACTCCAGATCCTAACCACAACAAACGTCATGCAACATTTCCCAGGTGTTTAGCATTTGTGGTGATCCTTGAGGTATCATATGACACGATTTCTGATGCTCATGCCTCAAGACATCTGATTCTGTCAGTATTCCCAAAAAGTAGGTAACATTATTGCTTTCAGACAGATGTGAAAACTGGCAAGTTCTTTACTTGCAGAAAGTTAAGCAGTGGCCTTTAAACTTGAGAAGAAAGCCTAAAGATTTATATTTAAATCCTATTTCAGCTGAGCCCTCTGGTACAGCCCTATAATCTTAGCACTCTGGGAGGCTGAGGCAGGAGGTTCACAAGTTTGAGCCCAGCCTGAGCAATTTAGTCTTATTGAGGGCCTGTATCAAAATAAAAATGTAAAAAATGGCTGTGGATGTAGCTCAGTGCAGAGATTCTGGGTCTAATCCTCTGCACCAATAAAAAAATGAAAATAATTTTACCTCTTAATAATGCCTACCTGGCTTGTTTGCCAATTAGCACCCATTTTACATTTGAGAAAACTAAGGTTAGTAGTTTTAATTAACTTTTTCAAAGATATTAGAGCTACTAATTATCCTGTATTGTTTTTCTGAGAATAGAATGAAAAGGTGTGGATAGATTGTTTAACAAAATTGTCGAATTTGCTATGTATCCAGTATATGTCAAATATCAAGATTAATGGTAGTACAATGCACACTCTGCCCCATGGTAGGGAGGTGCCTTTCCTCCCAATATAAGGTACCATGTGTATAAGGTACGACTTGTGAGTTTGCAGCATCCACAGGAGGATTAGTGTGACATGTTGAGTGTTTGAAAGGTGCTGTATAGAAATCATACATCATATAGGGATATCCTATGAGAATGAGCAAATACTTGCACTGAGTGGTTAAAAAGTCTTCTGTAAGAGCCAATGATGGCAAATGAATGTTTTCCAGAAAAACAAGAAATCTTCTAGAAATGAAAGAAATTGTGATCCTTTCTGGTTTGTTGAACTGAGGGTTTCCAGGCTGATTTTGAACCCGGTTCTGCTGAGACATTCTACATCTATGTTATTTATGGGACTTTAAATAATTTTCAATGCAAAAGCAATGCTATTTTTCACTTTGGGGGATCAGAAATGATGTTTATTTTAGTTCTTGGTTAAAAAATGCTCCCATGTAAATTTCATCTATTTGAATATGTTAATAAGTTTTAATGATTAAGTTTTTGGATATATTTTGGGATTAGCAGCCTAAATTAGTTTAATTTCAACAATTATCTAATGACTGCAAAGCAATATAAAAGTCATTCAAAGAACTCAGAATATGTCAGTGTATGACATTAATTTTTCCCTCTGTAACACTTTCTTAGTTATTCTTTTCACATAATAAATATATGTATGTGAGGATATCTTAAGAAATGGAATGTGCATTTAATTATTCATAATTACCTCAGTTTACTTCGATTTCGGAACTGTAGTTTCTTCTTGTTAGGGCAAAGAGCAAGATATTGCAAAATAAAAATTGGAAGTTTTACGTGTCAACAGGGCTTAGTCTGAGAATCTTGTTAGGACAGCCTTGGGTTTTTTTAGTGATGCAGTTTGCTTAGCACTTGCCTGTTGTAAGGCAATCATGCAACGCCAAAGAGAACAAAAGAATGGGAACTGCTCTTTTCTTCCAGCCCAGAATACTTTTTGTAATTCGCAGAGATGGGAAAGCCACATTAACTCTCATTGTATTGAAAAACAATAATGTCAGGAGAGAATGAACGCAGAGATTGAACTTTTTGTTTTTTTTAGAGTTGCTAAAATTTAAATCTTACAGCTTTAATTTTCATGTTCAAGTTGTGTGACTGTCTTCCCGAAGAGTTTGCTGGAGGTGCATTGCCGTGAAATGCATGCGTTTACTCCGAGGTCAGCCATGGTATATAGGCAGTCTCTTTAGTGTTAGCTTCCTCACGTCTCTGGAAATGATGCCTTTTTTAGCTAAGTGAGACTTTTTGATGAATATGAAAATTAAAGGAAAAAAGTCAAGGAGTGCAGTCTTCGTATTTTTTCTTCTGAATCTCCCCAGTAGAGGCTGTCATAATCACTTACTCAGCCAAGGTAGCAGATTGCTGTGCCTTCAATGCCTTTAGCAATCTCTGAGAGGTGTGAACCTTTGAAAGGGAGATTAGGAGGAAACCAAAGCTAAAATGCAAGGACAATGGGATGGGGAATAGCAATAATAAAAAATTATAAAAGCAGGATAAGAAGGAATGTAATTCCAGTTTTATTTTTAAAGATGTTTATACACTTTATGCATTCTTTATGGGTTGCATAAAAAAGCTAGGAACACATGGATAAAAATTTTAATGATCTTCATCTCCTAGGAATTCTGATCTATGACTCATATTTCTTGAACTGTTTCCAAATTTTAGCCAATTGTAATATATATTTATAATTAGAAATTGCAACAGTGCTTCAAATATTTTAACTGAAGCTGAAATAAGAGAGAAACTTATTTTCTCTAAAAATACCTCTAACCACTACTTCATGATTAAATAATGCAGACTTTTTCGGTTTCTTAATTTTAATCATACTACTTAGCTCTTTTTGTGAGATACATAAGATAATCATTGACCGTTTAGGTTTGATTCGTGTGAAAGACTAGTTATATGTACTTCATATATAAACACAAGAGTCAGTCCTCTTTATTTGTAGATTTTATATTTGTGAATTCACCTAGTTAAGAATGTATCTGTGACCCTTGGATCAGTAGTGGAACTGCTCTGTGCTCATTGGCCATGCATATGCAGGCGTCAGTCATGCCGAAGCGTATATGTTACAGCAATAAAAGCTCTGAGTAGCCCGAAGTGTCTGTTTTCAGCTGAGGTTGAACAAATCAATACTCTGCTTTATTATTTCAGGTGTCATACTGTAAACAGTTGTCTTTTTTGTGATATATATTGTGCCACATATTTTCCACTTCTGTGCTTTTTGTTGTGAATTTGCTATTGAAATAGCCCTAAGCCTAACAGTATTTTTTGGGTGCAAGAAGGCTGAGATTTGCCTTACAACGCGAATGTATCAGATAACGAATCAATGATGTATATTAAATAAAGTGTCTTTAAACAGAAATAATAATAAATGAGGTTTGTACATTGATTGGTCATTGAAAAGTGAGAAAAATCTTACAGAAACCTCACTTGAATTTCCTGTAGGAGCGAAAGTTCAGTATTTGCCAATTTGGTGTGTAATGACTTCCTAAAATATAATTACTACAAAAAGCAAGAACCAAGTTGTTGTGGTTTGGATTTTTTCCCCACATTTTATTGGTATGTATACGTGCAAAATTCAAGGTTTACAATGGAGTTGAGCATTTTTTGCACATACGTATCTTGTCAAGGTGACAAGGGCTTTCCCACTGTCCTTTTGTCCCTCTCTGGCTTGGATTTTAAGTGGCACCCAAAAGCCTCATGTATTTGGAACTGTGTGTTACTGGGAGGCAGAGTTTGGCAGGAAGGGGTGGATGTTTGGAGTTTGACTGGAGGGATTGTATCAATTTGTTGAGCCTGGGCATTGCCCAGGGCAGAACTTTTCAAGGGTTTATTGTTGAGGACCAGGAAATGGGGGAGGGGTTCCCACCCTGTGGGGAACCAGATTGCAGCTTGAAATTATTACAGGAAGGAAGAAGAAACATTGTTAAAGCTTTGTCCTAGATGGACTGTGGCCTTGCCCTAGTCTTGCTTTTCTTTCACTTGGCTTCTGTCTGCAATGGGTTGAGCCACTCCCCAGCCTCTGTCTCTGCCAGGAGCCTACTCCTCTGCCAGCTGCTCCATGAATGGACTGTGTGTTAGAAATCGTCTGAAACTGTGAGCCAAATAACTCTTTCCTCACTTAAATTGCGGATATTGGGTATTTTGTTACAGCACCAACAAAGTGATTAAGGCACATGTAAAAGCCGATTTTCATATTAATATATTTATATATATATATAATTTTGAAAAAAATAGACACAATGTGTATATTCATTTCCCCTCAAGTTTTCCTTGTTACCTTAGATCATGGTGACTGATAGTTGGTTCCTCAGTAACTGCACATTGAGGTGTGAATGCCTAGCACAGCCCTGACATCAACCTTCTTTTGTCACCTGCAGAAACAGCAAAAGAACGTCCAATCAAAAAAATTTGAGTGTGAGCAACAATAAAAACAATAGTGTTAGTAGTAACAATACTAATTTCCTGTATTTGTACATTTTTGGATATATTAACTCGGGGTTGATCTTGAAGAGTTGAAGAGTTAGATGATTCTAGGGGAAATTTGTCTGAGAAGCTTTGGGACTTACCTGGAAAGTGTAATGTTGCAAAAAGAGGAATTGATGCAACTACATCATAGTGTAAGAAACACTATCTCAGTGGATAAGCAGAAAAGTGTTACAGATTATGTGGAAACTAGGATAATATTCCTGTTCCTGAGTATATATAGGGCCTTTTTTGTGGCACTTCTATTTCTGAGGCCCAGTGTTTCGCAGTAAAGGTGTCTGGGCCATTCTCTTTTCATCCAGCTTGTACCCAGAGTGACTCTTTGAAGAAGAAAGAGGATGTGTACCTGTGAGGCACCCATGAGGGTGAATCTCTTGTGCAGTAGTATTCCAGGCTGGACCTGAAATACTGAAACAAGTTTTGAAACTTAAGAATGAATAATTTAGTCAAAAGAACATGCAGAAAAAATATGGAAGGACATGGATACATAGGAAAGCAGGGTGTTCTGAGAACTGCAGGGCTTACCCCCAGTGCCTGAAGCATGATGTTCCGAGTTCAAGGCAAGATTGTGAAAGAACTGTGCAGCCCAGCAAAGAAGGTCCAGCAGTCCCCAGTGATGGTTTTTATTCAGAAAGCCTCATGGAGTTACCCCAGAGCCCTCAGAAAAGTTGGTGAGATTTCTATTTCAGAAATCTGGCAACATGTCTGCAAAGCAGGAACAAGAGACACTTAGGAGGATTTCAGGATGAGGCATTAGCTGAGATTAGCTTTGATTATTCCAGTGCTTATGGACTTTTGTTTCCCCTAGGTGTTCAAGCTACCTAGATGACTTTCCTATTCTGGGACTTCCTCTCTCTATCCTGCTAAGCCCCACCCACTTATTTGCATCCCGAGGCCCCACTGCACTTATTTACATTTCTGCAGTTCTCTCAGCCCATACAGGCTAAACAGAAAAAAAAAGTTTGCATTTTCTAAATTCAGGGCTGAATTATTGAATTTTTTTTTTTTTTGCAGATAAAATACCAAATGACTGAAGAATGTATGTCTTTATGTACTTTATTAATCTAGTCCAGAAATATTTGTTAAGTTCCAATATGTGCGAAGTACTAGATTAAGTAGCTAATGAGGAAGCAGGGATATAGTATAGAGATGTTCAGTCCTAATTGAGTTTTTGTTCTGGTAGGGAAAAAAGCAAAAAAAAATATTTATTGTTCTTTGTGTCATGAAGAGAGTAAATAGAATGGTGGCTTGATTGGAAATAAATAGGAGGCATTTTCAAAAGAGAGCAGTCAGGGATGTTCTGTTTGAGTAGATGTTCAGCCAAGATTTACAGATAAGAAAAAAAAAATGGCCTTTTGAAGAATTGGGAGAAAAGATTTCCTGGGGGGGGCGGTGTTGCAAAAAGCACTCATGGTTTTGTAGCTTAGAATGTACTTGTGATGACAATTTTTTCTTTATAATTTTACTTGCACTGTTCTGTTTTTCTCTATCATCATGTTGTAAGTTACTGTATTCTAATCTGAAAACTATAATAAATAGCCTGACTTTTAAATTATGTGTATCATTAAGAGTAGTTTTCTGATTTTGTATGTACATATGCGAGCAAATGCAATAGTGCTGGAAATGATTCCACTTCCTCTTTGAATTTACAACAATTATATACTATAATGAGAACTTCTGTGGAAATAATAACAATAATTGAGTCTTTCTTAATTCTGGGCACTGTAGTACATGTAATATATTAACTCATTCAATCCTCTCTGAATTCATATTTTAATTATCTATATGTTATAGTTGAAACCCAGAGGGATTATAATTTTCAGGACTAGCTACTAGGTGTCAGTGTGCTGATTAGATGGAGAGTTTCCCCTTTGCAAATCTTCAGTTATGTAGCAAATATTTTCTGTTTGCAACCACATTGGAAGATAAAGCACCAGTGCTGTTCTGTCATTAAATAAAAACTTTTCCAAAATTTTAGGAATCCAGTCAATATAGTGAATAGAATTTCTCTGCTTATAATTTTCCTCCTTCATTTAAAAAATACTGGACTGTGCAGTGTCTTTCTTATATTAGTAGAGATCTAATACATACCGATAGCCACACACTGCTAAATACTTTCACGACTTATTAAATCTTACAGCCAGTCTTCAACAGAGTTACTATTAATATTTGCTGGGTTTGAATTTTGGCTTTACTCTTTAATAACTGTATGACCTTGGACAAGAAGTTTAATTCATGCGTGACTCAGTTTCTCCATTTGTAAAATGCAGTCTGAGTCACAGCTTGTGATCCCAGTCATCTGCATACTGTGTCCTACTAATCCAAGACAGTATCAATTACATAAAAATAATGTTTTAAATTATGTTTAATATTTTATAATGTATCATTTTCTGCAGAACATCATAATTTCCAATTGCTCTTTAAACAGAAAGGTTAGAGAAACACTGATGTAGTATCTTCTGTGGAAATGGCTTCCTCAGATTCAGGACTTGGGTCACTGAGAAGCAGTGAACCTCTAACCTGAGGTATTTTTGCTTTTAAAGCCTTGCAATTACTATCCTGAATGGCCTGAGCAGAAGCTGAATCACACAAAATAGCATATTTTTATTTTCCACATTTGCTGGCCATACCAATCTCAAACTTAAAACAAAATAATCAAATCATAAAATGTAATCTAAAATGTGGTTTTATTTCATGTTTTTTATTTAAGCCATATCTGTGATATTTATATAACTAGACCATGGTATTTTAATGGGTGATTTGGTTTACCCAATGGCTAAGTCAATGAACTGCAAAAAATTGACTCTGTTATGGCCATGGGAACTAACTCAACCCTGAATATCAACAGCAGTTTCTTTTTTGGTGCTGGAGTAAAAAGCAAATATTTATCGCATATGGGAATGCTGATTCAACAAATTAAGTTTAATTGAAATATTTTTGTATATGAATATATTAAATGAATAAAAGTTTTTTTGTGGTTTTGCACACACTGTATGCTTTATTATTCATTTGGCCCATTTAGATAAACATGTGAAAAGAATGACATCTAACATTTACTATTTGCCAGGTAATGTGTTAACTGATTCTTGGCTCTTCCAGCTGGAGCAACATTTAATCTTCACAGTCTGTATCTGAGCTAGGAGTTTTCTCTGTGACAGAGGAGGAAAGTGAGTCTTGGAAAAACTGTTTAACTTCTACAAGTTGCTGTTTTCATTATAGTGAGAAGGTGAGTTAGAACCCAGTGTTCTGCATTCCATTTAATTCCAAGCCACTTTGCTCCAAGAGAGTTTTCAAGTCGAAGCACCATTGATTAGACTGATACACAAATAGAAAAAAATATTTTCCAGTATTCACCTCTAGAGATTCTCTTCCCTTCCCGTGGGATGATTTTTTAAAGGTTATGCCTTTTTCCAAATAACTGTAACTGGTTGCCTCATGCATTGTTCCATGAGCATATGTACATGTAATCATTTTCTTTTTCCAGTATGTAGATTCTCCTTGCGTGTTTTTGACTACTGCCCTTGCTTTTAATTACTATCAGTATGCTGCAGATTTCCATATTGTTTCCTGACCTATGCTGGGTGTCATGTGTGTACCTCCAGCTAACCCCTGGACCTGTAGCCACCTGGGTATACAAAGGACTCAAACAAATGATGCCGATTACTGAAAACCTCTGCTGTCCCCACAAAGTAGCCATTCTTACTTCTGTATGTTTTCTAGTCATCTTCTATTTGCATAGTCAAGAATTCCTGACTTTATCTGTAACACCTTCAAGTTCACATCAGATTCTGTTCATTTTATTCTCTTTATATTGTTGGATCCTTTTTACATATGCAGAGTGACACAGTTCTTGGAATCTACCATCCACCCCTTACGTGCATGTCATTCTCAGCCTTCAAACTCATCCTTGTGCAATTTAAGACTTGCCTTTCACCCTAGCTTCCTGTGGTCTGACAAGAGAGTGCCTTTGAAAATCAAACATGATCATGCCTGTTCAACACTAATCTTTGAATGTCTTACCATTACTTTCAGGAATGATGCAATGTGTTTTATTTGATTTTCTGGTCCTTATGTAAGCTAATGCTTTCTCTTTTTTTTCTGATCTCTTTCTTACTGATCCATTCATGATACCACGTGTCCTGTTGCTTTGTTCCCATTTCTTCCCAGAATTTTACATGTATGTGAAATGTACAACTGATTTACCCTCTTCCTTCCTTTACCCATGTTTGCCATGTTGTAACAATCAGCTTGCATTAATAAAACCCATGAACTTTTAAAGTAGGAAGGAACTTTGCCTTAAATGCTTTTTATCTAACATCCAGATAGTCCTGTCATTTAGTTTGTGTATAACTTTTAGACACATCACTTGCTGTCCCTGGAATTTAGGGGCCATCTGTTTAAATCCCTTTAGATTTGATTTCCGTGCTGTCTTGATTCTGGGTTACTTTATAAGTGGCCACGAAGCATTCATGTGCTTTTAGCATATGTCAAAGCAAAAAAAAAAAAAAAAAAAAAAAAAAAAAAAAAAAAAAAAAAAAAAAAAAAAAAAAAAAAAAAAAAGTAAAACTAAAAAAGTAGACACACAAGCTACAACGTTATGTCCTTACATGAAATATTTCACTTTACTGTTATTTTTCATCAATCTTGTTTTGATACTGAAGTTACCTTTTTAAATCCCAAATAAAGTCTCCAAGTTTAAATGCTAATGCCTATTCTGTTACATGTTTGAATGTTTTCTTTGATCACCAACAATAGATACGGCATGGTTAATAAGTAGGAAGGACTGAACACCTGGGCACCATGGTTATGCATGTGCAGAGAACTATGCTTTAAGGTATAATTTTAAATGTTTGCTTTGTTAGGAGAAGCATCCACTTTCTCTTTGTGGAATGAACAACAGTGTCCCTATTCACTATTAACCTTTACTGTATTGAGAGTAATCACAAAGATGCCTTTTCTGATTTACACTGGGACGTGATGAAGGAGGATTACTATTCGACTATAGCACTTTGTACTAAAGAGAGTCCAGGGATAATTGACCACTGGAAATTTCTCCTAAATCAAACAAACCAATCCTTTGAATATAAAATTAGTCATTTCGTTGATATTAGCCTCCAATCCTTACTCCATTAAATCTCTAAATTCATGCTAGGGATGGCATAGGAAGCAAATTAAAATGGGATTCTTAGAAAATGAGATAGATAAGATTGTGCCTTCTGAAGAAGCAATTTAATCTTAATAAATTATTTTTAATATTCTTTTTTCAGCGAGGCATCACATTGACCATAAAATGCAGTGTGAAAGGGCACTGGTTGAGGAAACTGAGTTACAAAGAGACTGTGCCATCCTTGAGCAGTTATACCTGTAATAATTTGCTTCATAAATTTTTATGTTGCATTTTACAGTTTTTAAGAAAGCTAGTATTCCCAGTAGGGTCATAATTAGAATTGTGACAGTGTCAAAGCAACTAAAGGGAAATTATGTTTGATCTCTGGAGTATTTAGTTAAATAGTTTTAAGTAGAAATTTGTTGCTTTGTTGAAGATAAAGTCGGCACAGATGTTGCTAGAATGGCAGGTCCATGCTCTCACGTGGTCCACACCCGTAGACAGCCTCATAGAAGAGTTAAGTTCAGTTAAGAAGACTTGGGAAATGGAGCTGATTTGCCCAAGAAATTTAGGGAGTGCCAAAATAAAAATGTCCCATATTTATTTATTTTTATTTGAAAGTCATAATTTGAAAAATACTGAGTTTGGAGAAGGCAGCAATGACTTAAAAGCATACAAATAAAAAATTATGTAATCAAAAAATTTAAATGAATCTCAGACTTCAATACATTGAGGACTACATGATCCAGGAATTTAAAAATTGTATTATATATGTGCAATCTTAGCTTTCTTCTTGCATAATTGCTATATGTATGTATTTTCATGCATGAATTACAAATTCTGTGACACATTAGAAACATGGGGTTTGGAGAATCAATGAGCCTCATAATATGTACTACATGCAGAAATTTCTTTGCAGTCTAAAGTGGGAGGCCGCTGTGAGCGATACTTGATCAAAAATTTAAGTTTTTATTTTTTGGTACTTTTGAAGTTTGAGAAAACATAGCTGTAAGAAATAGGCAAATTCTCCATGTAACAGGACCAGTTTCCTTTCTTCTGGGCCGAGTTGCCTTCTCTGCTCTCCACTGTGAGGATACTTTCCTGATACATGCCATGCTGCTGACGTTATCACGACCCAGTTGGCATTCATCCAGGGTGTGCCCTCTTAGTGTAGACAGCTCCTACTGCCTCTTGAAAGCCTCTTACTAACACTTTTGAATTGCAGAGGACAGTGCCCAGCACATTACTGCTGCTCATTCAATGATAGTCCTCCCTAGTTGCTCCATATCTGCATTGTATGACAGGGCCTAGGCTGTAAGGGAACAGCAAGGTTAAGTGTTTTCTTTGGAATCTTAAGTGGGAGGCTACAGAGAGCGAATCCATTGACAGAAACAGCAGGTGAATTAACCAAGAATCTGTCATGTAGCTCTTGGTCTCTTCTCTGCTCAGCGTGATGGAAGTAGAAAGAAAACTTGAAACAGTATCAGATTTATGTCAGTTATAGAGTCCTACTATCTTCCGGTTAGAATAATAATATTAGGAATTCTTCTTCTAGGCTTTTGAATTGTAGTGGACCTAGAACTTTTCTGAATTGATCTTGTGTCACTTTCTGTGACTCCAGGTATGCAAAGGAAGAGCCCTGTGGAACGTGGGTAGGTACGAGGTTGAATGCTCGTCGTCTTCGTTCTGGGCTGCTCTTGGGCTGTGTTTTCACTCTTAGTCAGGATAGCCTTAACTAGAGTGATTGGCAAAGAAAGATATACTCCTCAAAACATCATGGAATATAGACTGGGCCACCTGAAACATCTCAAGGACCCAGTGCCCCTGGGAGAGGGATGTGTTGACCACCATGAGGTTCGAGTGATTGTTTCTTTGATGAGTTAACCTGGTGGAACTGGGCTTGCAGAGAAATAGGTTGAGAATGTTAGAGTAAGTGAGGAATCCTGTTTGGACAAGCCGACCTTTGGGAGCAAGGAATCATCTTTGCAGGCTGATTCCTATGTTATGGAGGGACTCTTTTGTCTCTCAAACCAAGATAGATCAGGGATATCGTGCAGCCATGACAATCAAAATGTAACGAAATGACCAAATGCTTTATTAAGTATTTGGAATCTAACTACTTTTGGACTAAGTCCCTTAAAAAATTCAAACAAAAGGGGAATAGTTGAGTGGTTAGAGCATTTGCTTAGCAAGTGCTAGGCCCTGTGATTGATTCTTCAGCACCACATAAAGTGGGTATTGGGGTGCATGCCTGTAATTTTAGCACTTGGGAGGTTGAGACAGGAAGATTGCCATTATGGTCAAGGCCAGCCTGGCCTACATAGAGAGTTCAAGATCAGCCTAAAGTATAGAGCAAGACCCTGTGTTAAAAAAAAAAAAAAAAAAAAAGAGGATACTCAAAGATAGCTAAAGGATGACTCATGAGAGTTGGAAAAAAATTATGGGGTCAAATTTTAGAACCAGTCTGTCCTTTAGAAATGTTAATGTCTTACCCGATTATCCACAGTAAGTTTTGTTTTGAATGCCTCAGGGTGCATCAGATTCAGCAACATGAAATTCAACTTCTGTCCCCAAGTCAACAACTGACTGACTTTTTTTCATTCCTTTTCTTCGTTTTTCCCTTATAGTAACTTACCAAGCACCTGAAAGAGAATGCTTAGAACATTCTCAATATTTCCGTTTTATATCACATTAGTCTATCATGATTTTTAGTGGTTTTCACTCTACAAATATCTCAGTGTGTCAGCTCTATCCTTGTGATACTGCCATGGCACCATCCTCATTAGCTTCAAGTTCAGACTCTTGGAATAATCTCCTAAGGGGATTCTGTAAGTCTAGCATGGCACCCTTTTTACTGTGTTCAAATTTGCTTCCAGATAATTACATAATTTCCTTTATATAGAGAGATGTGTACATGGCCAGATAGCCTTTTAGTGACTTAACTAAAAGCTCTTGCAGGATAAAGTCTAGAATCTTTAGCACAGTACACAGGTCCTTCAGTGTGCAGAACATCATCTGCTTCTACCACTCAACTAAGATTCTTGTAGGAAGGAACACATGGATTCATTTTTTAAATATTCCCAGAACCTAGTATGGTGTTTTGAAATATTCAGATACTTCCTGAAAAGTATTCACATTGCATTAATTTGTATGAACAACAATACTTGGAAAGCTGATTTTTGATGGAGTTCCATTCTTTTGTGTTACAATTGTCTTTGGTGCCATTTCTGGCCCATGATGTAATTTTAGTTACCCTGGAGAAATTCTCCTCCTGCCTCCTTTCTCTCTGTTGGTGAAGATTATCCCTGCTGCTACTTTATTTCAGAAAGTGGATAACCTTCTGCCTTGTTTTTGTGTGGTGTGACCCTTTTAGCAGACCCTGTGGCTCTGACCCTTTAAACAGTAGAAGTATCCTGGTGTTTTTACTCGGCAGTGGATCGTGATATTTAGAAATTCCTTCGTCGAGCACCTTTGATTCTCCAGGGATGCCCATAATAAATATTTGCATTATTAAAAGAGTTATGAGCACTGTATAAAAATGAGTACACAAGGAAGTCACCATTTGGCTTTTGATTATGTCTGCCCAAATGAAAAATGAATGAATGTGTGATTAATAATAAATGTCCTTGTGTTCTTGTTTTAATTTTAATTCATCTGAGGATGTTAAAATTAAAGAGGAGATAACTTTTGCTTTGCAGCTTATTAAAGGAAGACTGTGGCCCTAATGTAACCAATTCATGCACCTTCATAAAACATAGTATTCTAATATCTGTATTGCCACTTATTATCTATTAACTTCTTATATTTTATTTATTCTCTGATAGCTTCAGTGTACTCACTTCAGTGTCCTTGTTTTTAAATAGAAATAATATGTGTATTGTAACTTTATTGATAGTACTGAGTGAGATAGTACTGAGTACTTGGTTTCCTGTTTATGATGTTCTGAGGAGCTGCCTCCACCCCCGCCTCTGCCATATACTTCTGCTGTTGTTGGTTGCCCCTGAATGGACTATGACTTTCTGAAGCTGTGAGTGAAAATAAGCCTTTCTTCACCTAAATTTGTGGATGTCAGGAATGGAGTCACAGCAACAAAAATATCAACGTATTAGTGTGATGATATTATTTGAGCCTCACGCACTTTAAGTTAGGTAAGCTATTATGTGTTCATTTTAGAGACGAAGCTGTATTTTTTTCTTAAACAATTAACATTATTTGTCAAAAAGCACTTAGCTTTTCTAAATCTCACTCAACTTTTTTTCAGTGGAGAAGAATAGGTCAAGGAAAAATCTCTTTGTGTACTATCTAGCCTCCAGAGAAGGGGAAGTATTATATTTGTAACTATTGAGTGATATGAGTGTGGAATTTCACAATTCCGGTCTCTCTAGATTCTTTTTTAATCTCTTGGCTGAGCTGACTAAAACTTTATTTTTCACCAGGAACACATTTCTAAAACTATATGAATTTCTTCATTTGAGCAGTATGGTGATTGGCTCTCAGTAACCCAACTTGGATGTTTTTCTTCCTCCCGTCCAAAATTCATTCTTTTAAACTTGCTGTTTTCTAAAAGATCATACCAAAGTCAATGTCTTATCAGATCCAGAGTTTTCTTCCTTTATGTCGTGACTTTCTAGGAGGGAAAGGTAGTCTCAGGGCATGGCTGTGGAACAGAGCAATTGCCTAGGAAGAGTGGCCCCGTCCTGACTTCATCCCCTAGCACCACATAACAGCTTGAGTGTAGTAGCTCACACCTGTAATCCCAGCACTGGAGGCAAGCCTGGGCTCCCTAGTGAGCTCAGGACCTGCCTGAAGTACAGAGGGAGATGACACATAGATGGGATGTTGCCTCAAGAACGTAACAAGACAAAACATATATACATATCTTGCAGGGTCCCCTGGGGTTGATCCAGTTGTCTAAGGCTCTGAATGAGATATGATGATAGTAGAGGTAGGCCCTTATGCTTAAAATCAATGGCTGCTAGCAGAAGAGCTCATTTCAGGAGTGGTTACTCTGCCAGGGACCAGTAGGACAACCCAACTGTGGTCTGATGACTTTTTTTCCCTATGTTGTTCTGACTGCTGGTGGGTGGATCAACACTTTGGACTCTGTTCCTGCTTTGAAATTAGGTTCATACTGTTTACCTTTTTCACAGTATTTCATGTGGTGGGAACTTGAGAAAGACAAATGGGTGACAAAAGGGTGCTTTTCTTGTGACTCCCCCTTTAGCACAAGAATGACAACACGTGCACACACATGTGCGCGCACACACACACACACAGTTATGAAAGATAGTCCTTTGAGGAGCATACCGCCAGTGACTTACTTCCTCCGGCAAGCCCCACCTTCTAACCACACCTTCAGTTGTGAACTAACAGGGAAGTAGTCCTTTGATAGGGTTTATATTGTGTGATCTAATCAGCTTCCCGAAGTTCCACCACTGAACACATGAACATTTTGGGGGACACTTGGTTCAGTCCACAGCAGGAAAGGGATGCATGTATCCCAATGAAAATGGCCTCTAATTTTTTCCTTGCCTCCTTCCATGTCCTTCAAACATTAGGAGACACCGGCATAGAGACTTTAGTAGTCTGTTGATCATATTGTTATTCGTTTTGAAATTACTCTAAGCTGAGTCTTTGTAGTATACTGCAAAGTCGTGCTAGTGTCAAGTTAACATGGAGTGGGTAGTACATGAGGTGAGTCACGTCTCTCAAGAGCGAAGCCTCTTCTACCCAAATGCAAAGGAGACCCTGAAGCCTTTAAGAGGAAGACGGTCATCATTTGCTTTTATAATACAATTCCAGGAGTAACATACGCAAATCTTCCTGTGCATTGGAAATCTCTTATCTTCCTCTTAGGAAGAATTTGACCATTTCCCAGATGCAAATTGAAATGTTTCAGGAATTTTCTCCAGAGGCCCACGGGACTAGGATCTTCCTGGCAAGTACCTTCCAGCAAGCAGGTCAGGTGGCCAGGGCCTGAAACAGAATGATTCAGTGCTTTTGACCCCAGCCCCAAAGATAATAGAAGGATTCAAAGAGGAAAGAAGGGGACGAAGCTGGAGAGAAAAAGAAAGGAACAGGAAAGGGAAAGACCAAGAGAGGGAGAGAGGAGAGAAGGATGGAAAAAAAATAGAAAAAGAAAGGAGAAGAAAAGGTTACTAACTGTAGGAGTTTTTGTAGAGAAAAATGGTAGGAAAAATCATGCTCATTTGCTTCTAATTAGTGTGAAAAAAACTGACAAAGTGAACATTTTTCCCTTGTTGAAAAATAAAAGCACTTGTATTTGAAATTGGAACTGTTTACAAGACAAACCAAGTTACATGTGAACAACATTATCAGCGTTCCAACACCCAGTCTTACAACGTATTGTGTAGCCACTTAAGAAAAACTGGCTCCAATTAGAGATCTCCTGTCGTGCACCTCATTTATCAGCTTCCAGAACAGCTGTGAGCCGTTCAGGATACCACCAGTTTTCCTCATTATACTCTCCTTAGAATTACAGATGTGCCTGGCTCATCCCGGGGGAGCCCCCATTCTAGTAAACACATCCTTCTATGTTTTGGGGGGCTTCTCTGAAATCAGCCTGCGAGCCCAGGCTGACCTGGTTAGTTGAAGTTGGCTTATGAGACTTAAAGCATAACTACTCCCTGTCATTTCTTAGGAAAGGAAAACTGGATAATGAAAGGGAGGCAGGATGTGTGGATGAAGGGAGGGAGCTGGCTCAAACGGCACATTTTTCTAATCGGCTTTACCAGACGAGTTGTATTGGGAGTTCAGTGAGAAGCCACTGCTGCAAGCGAGCACTTGATTGTCACGAGCTTATTCAATCAGAGGAAGAGGCAAGAGGCTAAGGCGAGTAAAAGGGAATGAATGAGTCAACGTATCTCCAGTGATACAAGTATTTCTGCTTTGATAGTACAAACGACTACATTTTAAAATCTTGAAGTGAGTGCTTTCTCCTGGAGAAGACTTAACAGCAAACGCATAATAGATTTAGCAAAGAGCCTCAAATCTTGTTTTTTCATCATTACTTGCCCTCCAGAGTAATTCATCCCAAGTATTAATGAGCACATTCATAGTTGTATTTATTATTGATAAAAGAAGGTTCTAATGTTGGCAGACATGGCGGTGTCTGGAGAAAAGAAACATTTCATCCAAGACATAAAAATCAGTTTTAGGATTTATTGAGAAAGAAAAATATGATGACAGGGCAGCGTTGGTTTTTGATTTGTTTGCATCTTACTGTAGCTGTGTCCATGGAGAGTCTTCCTCACAAGCTTTGGTCTAGGTCACATGATCTGCTCTGACCAATGGGATATCCCTGATGTACATGAAGACAAGCATTGGCATTTAGGGGACTTCCTTTCTGTGCTGCTCCTGGGAGCCCTGCAGCAACTTTGTGAAGATTTCTGGGCTAATCTTCTGAGCACTGATGACCCAGTAGCGATTCTAGTAGAGATGAACAAAGCCAGCCCAGACCAGAGTGACCCAGCAGTTCTCCAAAACTCTTAGCTGAAGGAGTAGCTGTTGTCTTCAATCACGAGGTCTTGGGGTCATACATATAGCAAAAGTTAGCTAACATGGAAAGACAGACAAGGAAGTGGACTAGGTTGCCCATTGGGAGTCAATATCTGTAGTCAGAATCTTGCATTTTGTAGACTCTGTTCACAGTCTTGGGAAGCATGAAAAGCTTCTTTCTTTCAGTTCATACTGAAAAACAGTGTTCCCAGCAATTATGCAGAGGGTTCTAAATACAACCATGTGTTGCGTGGCAACAGGAACATGTTCTGGAAAATGGGTGGCTAGGTGACTTATCATTGTGTGAACATCTTGGAGGGCTCTTTAACCTGGATGATACAGGCCAGTCCTTTGACGTGGCCTCCTGACATTCAAGAGAAGCTATGAGGCTGTTGTGGGCTTAGCATGCCACACTACTTTGCAGTAAACACATGCTTTTAATAAGGAGGAGTAGACCCTAACGTAACATAATGATAGAATAATAAATATGCAAACCAGGAGCATGGTTTAGCCAGTATTATATACTGTTCATAATTTTATGTTCTTTATTTTCATAAGACTGGCAATGCAGGATTTTTAAAAACACTAACATTGCCACAAAAAAGTGAATAACGTGTTGTTCATCTACAACATGACTGGGTAGTGAGGATTTTTCTCCTATTTTCTCATGGGGTCATTGTCATATGTGCAGTCATTTACTGAAAGATCATTATGCAGTTTATGACTGTGCAGCTATTATTTCACCAAAAAGTGGCTGAAGTCTTGACAAACAGTACCCAGTCCCAACCTGAGAATGTGCAGAAAAGCCTTGGTTATGGGTCGAGGGTATTTAGGTGAAGGTGGGAAGAGGTAAGGAGACCAGAGTAAGAACTGGTGTAGTTCCAGACAGAGTGAATATTACACATAAAAGCCTGGAATTGAGAGTGAGAATTGCCTGCTAGAAGGAAAAAAAAAACCTCACAGCTAGGTCTTGAGCTAGCTGTCTTTTGTCATATCCTGTTGCGATCTTCCACTGAGCCTCTCCGAGAACTTTGTGCTTCATTTATGTATGTCTGGAAAACTTGATCCAAAATTCTTCATGGTCAGTGAAGCCAATGCCAATGAGATTATTAGAGAAATGAAAGTATGTGAATGCTGCTTGTTGTGTCGGGAGTGTTGTAGTGTTACTTTAGATAAGTAGTACACCTGAGGGTCACATGTCCTTGATTGGATATCCTTGTCCATCCAGTGGCAATTGTAGAAGGCAGATAAAGCTCAGAATAGCACAAGGTGCTCCCAAATGCATGTCACCTGTAAATAAACACTCAAGTACTGCCAAGTACTTTGTGATTTTATTTTAAGTTTAAGCAAGTATCACTAGGCCAGTTTATAGCCATCAAAGATAATATGACATTAGAATTACAGTTGTGTCTGGTGAATATTCATTATAATGTATGATTGGCCACAATATATTTCTAGAACAGAAGTGAGGTAATATTGAAAATATTTCATAATGGTATTTAGATTTGATAATGGTAGCCTCTCATTGCTGCTATTTTGATATCACTGTTTTGAATATTTGTTAACTAGTATAGTTGGTGTAATTTTTCAGTTTTCAGTTTCCGAATCTACAACATTCTTATTTGAAAAATCTTCCACTAAAAAAATAACTTGATCCTTTTGGGGTGTTTGATAATAGCATGTAGATTTATTTGGAACGCTGACTGATACTTAACCAAAAATTGGTATCTTGTCCAACTTCCTAATTCTGTGTATAGAATCAAATCAGAGTTTTATGTGTTTTCCTGGTGTTATAGGTATAAGTCCTAAGAACAGAATAAAGTACAAGAATGGCATATTTTTAATACTTCCCAATGTTTTTAGCACTTTAATATTAGGAAAAAAAGTTCATTACATTTTCTTCAGTGCAATTCTGTAGGTCATCACATCCTGGTGTGGTGAGCGGCACATCGTTTGTTATGGTTTAGATCTAAAATTTCAGGTTTCATTTGGAAAGTGTTTGGATCATGAGATGCTGTACTCATCGGCAAATTCGTTCACTGATGAGGTCAGTAGCTCATTGTGCTGTTAGGAGGGGGCCTGTTTGGAGCTGGGTCACTGGGGCATTACCTAGAAAGATGCATTCTTCATCCACTATTCCCTTCTCTCTCTGCTTTCCGGCTACCATGTGCTGAGCAGCTGGTCTCTGCCATGCCCTTCCACCACACTGCTTCTGCTAAGGAGCTGGCCAACTATGCACTGAAGTGATGCAAAAAGGAGAACAAAAATAAACCACCTTCTTTTAAGTTGTGAGTGTCAGATTTTTTTTTTTTCTGGGAAAACTAATACACCATTTACTATACATTTATCATATGACAAGAAAATTTGGAAGACAGCATTATATGATTATATAAGTTTTGCAATTCAGAATGAGAACTCAAGTCTATCTTGTAACTTGGGACAAATGTAAGTCCCTGGAAATCAGGCTGCACATTGTACAAGTAACACTGCCTGTTCTATGGGCATATCTTCAGTGTACTAAAAACCTTGTGGTAGGAATCACTCTGCCTAGAATACAACCATGAGCTGGCATGGGAATGAAAATGAAAGACAGAAAAGCTGAAGTGGATTTTTTTTTTTTTTTTGTTTAGTCTCAAATGAATAGAGGCCAGAGATAGTGGTAAACTGAAATAATGCACCGGACACTTGCAGTGTGTGTCCTGTTCTCAATATTATTTAATTATCCAGTTACCAGTGTTTATAATGCTGGATTTAGAAGCCTTTTTTTCAGGGATTTTTAAAAAGTCATACTCATTATACAATGATATTATTACAAAGATGTACATACTCAGTTTTCTAATAATAAAAATATACATATTCATTATAGAAGAGTTGAAGAAAAATTAAATAAGAACTTAAAGTTGGAAATGAAAATGCTGCCTAATCCTATACCTAGGGATAACCATTGTTAATAGTTTTTCTGTCTTACCATTTCTCCCACTCTAATTATACGTTTTCAAAAGAGGATCATTGCATGCATGATCCTTACAACTTGCTGATTTCCTATGCTTGAAATATCATTCTGTGTTGCTAAAATAGCTTTCTTCAAAAATCATGGAGTATGGGGTTCTGATTTATGGATTTCTACAGATAATTCAAATTCCCTACTACCGTGGGAGTTTTGGTCATTTCCAAGTAAATACTATATATTCTTCACAAAACCAGTGGTATATTCTTAGGATAAAATTTAAAGGCCAATGTCTGTTCAGTTTTCTTTCCTTCATTTGCCACTGGAATTTTCACCATGTATGCTAAGAAATGGTTTATCAAGGTTTCTTCTCACTTGCTGCATATACAAGCTCCTATTGTTCACCTTGCCATCCCAAGCAATGTAGTATGTCCTAAAATAAGCACCAATTGTAGTTTGGAAACATGATAAATGTACATACTAATGGACTAAATAGATATTTTGATATATGTATGCAGTGTATTATGATTAATTCAGGGCAGTTGGCATAGTCATCACTTTAAATATGTATCATTTCTTTGTGGTGAGATCATTCAGAATGCTCTTGTATACTTTGTTGAAGTGTAAGTGCCTTATTGTCAGTTTTAGTCGCCCTGCTGTGCAACACAGCACCAGAACATCTTCTGTATAACTGTAATATGGTACCGACTTGCTGATCTCTCTCATTGCCTCCCCAGTCTCTGGTAATCATAATTTTATTCTCAAATTCTAAGAGACGAGCTTTTTAGGTATGAGTAAGATCATGTAGCATTGGATTTCTGTGCTTGGTTTATTTCATTTACTAAACACTGTGCTCTAGATTTATCCATGTTGTTGCAAATTTTTCATCTTTTTTAAAGTGGGTGAGTTCTGTACCATTGTGTGAGTTCTGTACCATCGTGTACCACATTTGCTTTGTGCATTTAATGATAAACACTTAGGTTAATTCTATATCGTGGTTATTGTAATTAGGGATGAATGAACATGGGAGTGGAAGTACCTTTGACTTATTGTTTTCATTTCCTTTAGGTATATCTACTCAGTAGAGAGATTGCTGGATCACATGGTAGTTTTATTTTTAATTTTTTGAGGAGTCTTCATACTGGAAAACTGTTCTTCTTGAAATCTAATTTTTACCTATTAAAAGGCAATGCGTAGCCTTCGAATATGTTTAGAGGACTTTTCCTGCACGGGCAGAGACTATGCAGTATTTCAAAGGCAGCATTCCTTTAGTCCCAAGAGAACCTTTCTTAAAGAAATTATTGATTTATGTCATCAAAAGCCAAGTATTCAAGGAGTCTCAGACTCTGACGAAAAGCGGAGTATGTGGGTTTCCCATGGGTTCCATCTATAAAAGAATTGATTTTTGACCTTTTGGGATGTTTCATTTCTCTCTTTTTAAAAACATTTCCCTAGTGCTTTATTATGTGCACGGATAACATGAAAGGTAGGGAGGAATACTGAGGAATAATGACACAGCTTCCTTGATTTCTAATTGGTGCACACCAAGGACCTCTTTGGCATATTAAGGTTTAAATATTTTAAGCCATAAAATGCAGTACTCGGTCCATGCAGATGTCCTTCTCCAACATTCACTACTAGAACTTTGTTTCCACTTGATTTTATGAAAACGCTTCAAATAAGCAAGGAAAAGCTTTCTAAAGGGAATTAATTAATATGGCACCCATGTTCACATGAAGATCTTTATCTGAAAAGTGCTAGAGAGACTTTCCAAATCATAACCTAATTTATTTATAAGATTTTAATGATCTAGGTTCAGACTTTCCAAAAAATCCCTTCAAAATCTTCTAACTTTGCTTTGACAGTGTTTTTGGAGGTGTTAGAGAACTTATCTACACACACTCAATTTCATGTTCTAAGCATCTCAGGCTGAATAAGTAAAATCTCACATCAGTATTAACTAAATGCTCTAAAAATGTCACTTTATAAACATGTGTCAGAAGGCTAATGGAGAAAAAGGTAGGATTGATTCTTTTGACTCACTGGAAGATACTTTTCTTATACTGATGTGTGATACAGTTATCAGCTTTTGCTGTGTACCAACCTATTCCAAGCTCTCAGTGCATGTAGCACGAACAGATTTCAGTGCTCAGGAATCTGCACGATTCTGGATGTTTACCTGCCCTTGCTCTAGGTTGTGGAAGGGGTTTAGATCTAGCTCCGTTTCTGTGCATTCACCTTGGATTTGTGGGCCACATGACTCAGGATTTGCTCAGGAAAGATGGCAGAAGGGCAAGCGGTCAAGCCAATCACCCAGCTCGTGTTTCATGCCTCTGCTCTCCATCGGTCTCCAACAGTCTTTCTCATGAAACAGGCTTAGTGACCAAAACTAATATGAGTGGGAAATCTGCTTCTTTGCCTACTCTGCTCTGCTGTGCAGAAGCCCAGCAAAGTTAAATTGTTTGCCTAATGATTTAATTCATACCCAGAACTCCTTTTTGCTGGCTTTGTTTAGCTTGAATTGTTTCTATTGAAAAACATTATATGTTGGTGTGCCCGTTCTTGTGTCCATATTGAATAACGACATTTTTGAGAAATTCATTTTATTCTTAGTGCCCACGACAAGCGTAGCATCTGCAGAGAGTGTTTGTGAACTAGGTGCTAATGAAAAAATAGTTTAATAAGATGATTCTAATAGCACTCTGAAAACGCGGCCAAATGGCTGAGTAGACACATTATATGCTTTACCCTAAACACATAATAAAAGTGTTCTTGAAACATTTGAAGTGCCTGTGTTTACAGTGGGTGTATTATACACATGTTAATGAATTCATATTATTCTCTCAATATAATTAATGTTAATGACAGTGAAAACTTCAAAAAGTGATTTTATAATCACATTCCTCTAAATTATTTTAATCCACTTTACTTTGAGTCTTGCCTCTGTTTTTTTCTAAATTTTGAATTTATTCACTTATTTATTTATTTTGAGACAGAATCTCATTTGCTTAGTCCATGCTGGTCCTGAATTTACTGTGTACCCCAGGATGACCTCTAATTTTATATTATCTTATTAGCAATACATAATAATATAGTTTTTATTCTCTTATTTGCAATACATAATAGTAATCAGTTTGAGCAATTGGTGCATTCCCATATCACAAACATTCTTGTAAACAACATGAGGAGGCAGTTATGCAGAATGAGTAGCTCATGACTTCAAGCCCCTTTCTATAGTTTTTTTTATTGGGGTCAGGATTGGTAATCCTGTGATAAATATTTCCTTGTGCTCCCTAACACAAAACTGCGAAGGTGAGAGCAAAGTGGAAAATGTGCTACTTTTTTTCCCTATTTCTTTAAATGTTCGTTAACAGTATTTCGAAGAGAAAGACAACAGAGTATGTATCATTGAGACTAACATGTCCACGTAAGTAGATACAGACACACAGAGATAGGAAACTACTTGTATGTGTCTCTCAGTCTTAATTCGAAGTGAAGCATTCTAACATGAGTGCCAAAAAAAGAAAGTGGAGAGTAACCCTTCCCTGTCTCCTACGATGTATTTGTCTTCATACATTTCAGAATTTGGGAGGATGAGAAGTGTGGATAATGGTGCTTGCTATGTCAGACTTAAATCACTTAAGACCTCAAAATCATTCAGCTCAGAGATAGTTGTAGAGATCTACCCATGACCTCTAATTATAGAGCACAAAAGTTGTGGCTACCAGGGGCAGACTTGGGCTTGACTTCTACCTCAATCACATCTCATACATTTTCAAAGATGACATAGGTAAATTCACAAAGCATTAGCTTCTTAACTTAAAATTTATCAATAAGGAGTATTTAGAATTTACATGGATATCTCATGTTGATTTTGATGTATGGCAGCAAGTCAAGTGTTAGGTAAACTGCATTACTCAAAATGACCAACTCAAACTAAATGGAAACTTTTGGATTGCTCAAGTAGTTCCAGTGCTAAAACTAAGGTTGAAGTTGGCCATAAAGCCATCTTCATCTGAACATACCTGCTACAAATAAAGCATTAGTGGCTGAGGACACATCATTTAATGGGTCTTGTGTAAGTGGACAGTGAAAATCAGAATGAATAATTCATGTTGTGTAGCAGAAGAATATTCTGGATTTTGGAGTCAGAAATTCGTTAATGTATGGGTGTGTGTGTTACATGAATAACTTTCCTGAGCCTTGACTTCCTAATTGGTAATGATAATCCATTTTTGAAAAGAAATGCTTTGTTAAACTTGTCAGTATATTTATTTTCTCAGTTGTGGATATGATGCTAACCATTGCGGAAAGCCTTGAGTATAAAGGAGTGAATGGTCTGTAAGCATCCCAACATTCAGTTAGAAACAGGAGGTGTGGTATTATCCTTCAGGGTGTTTGAATTGGGTTAAAAGAAACCTCCTCCCTGTGAGGCTTTGAGACTCGATGGATGAAATAGAGCTAAATAAAGAATATTCCAGAAATGGAAGACAGCATTTTTGAAGGCCAGGGAAATAGTCTATTACTTCTTAAAATGAACCTTAAAATATGGATGCTATTTATTCAAGAGAGAATCATTCTAATGCTGACAATCCTGTATAAAACTGTTGGATTCCTGCAAGCATCTGTAGGCTCAAAGCCTTATTGCTTAGTTGTCTTGAATATTTTATTAACCTTTCTCTAAGTTTGTGTCCTCATTTTCATTCATAGTAAATGTTAGTTTTCGCATAACCTTTATTTGATATGTTGAACTAGATGGTGATAAATTGTAAATAAGATGATAATATCACTGAAAGTCATTTATTCTACTTTGCATACACAATCACCCAGAAATAGTTAATTTGTGTATCTTTAAATTTTCCATGTTTACCATAATTAAAAAGTGATCTTGTAGTTTACTTTCATATGAGATTAACTAAATGCACATTAATCTTATTCATTTTCCTGGGAATACAGGAGGACTATATTTCCAACCCCCTTTCCAGTTAGGGTGGAATTATATGATTAGCTTCTGACCAATGTAATGGTGGTAGGAGTGTCCTCCACTTGGAGGCTTAGCCATAAACTCATCTACTAAATTGTGTGTTCCAGGCAATTGTCAAATGGATGGTGCTCAAAGAAGCCGGAATCTTTGAGCCAGCTTTTGGGGAAGAGTGACCAGAAGAGCTAGTCCGTGTTGTACTACTGAGATATTATTGTTTACTGTAACACTTTAACATTTCATATCTTCACTAATGTACGCGTTCTACGCATGCCAAAAGAAATGTCCTTTCTAGTGAGGCTTTGAGACTTGATGAACGAGAACTAAGAAAGAACATTCCAGACATGGAAAGGCAGCACATTTGAAGGTTTTGGAAATGTCTGATTCTTCTTAGAGTGAACCTTAAAAAATGGCCAAAAATATTTTGACAAAGATTTTGCTTTTTAAAGAAGTCAGAAGCTTTTTTCCCCCTAATCCTTTTAAAAAGAATACCATCTATCTTCTTTTCCTAAATAAAAATCTGTTTTTGAAATCATCTTAGAATGAATCAGAAGGAATGGGATTTGAAAGTCAAGAGCATTCATAGCTCATTAGGTGGGATTTTAACCATGAAATGATTGTTAAACCCCTAAGATACTTCTTTATTACTTGTAAATAAAGGGAATGGTTAATGCCGCATAAAATATAAACAAAAGGGGCCCGTTTTGAGTGGAAAGCACACTCTTATTGTATTAGACGTATTTTGCACATATCAGTTAAATTATACATATACAGACACACTGACACATACAAACCTTCTGAAGTAGAGAATATTTTCATTGTTCATAGAGACAGTCTTGATGGGGGCATATGACTGTTAAAAGCCCTTGGCTGAAGGTATGTATTTTCTCGAGGTAACTTTTGTAGGGGCTGTACACTCATATTGGGGACAGTTGCTGCAAGTTAACGTGATGACTGCACAAGGACAGAGGGTCAGAACGGACAAAGCAAAGCCTTGCTTCAGATTTCCTATCTTTACTATTTAGGCAACATACTAGTTTCTCTGTAGCAGAGAGGAAATAATGACACTGCCCTTCAGAATAGTTTTGAGCAGGAAGCAGTCAGTCTGGTCTCTCTTTGCCTTTTCAATTCCTGAACCAGGGGTGCTGTTTTGACTTGCACAAAATTTCAGAAGTATGTTCTTTACTCACTCATGCATCCTGAGAACTATTTAAGACTCTTTCTTGTATTGCTGAACCATAGATTGCTACCACGCTTAAGACCTGACGTCAGTTCCTACCGGAGCCTCTGTCTTCGGTACTGCTCTGAGCCAATGTCCTGGCCTCTTCCTGCCCGTACAGGAAGGCTCCCACCTGCTGCTGTGCCAGGGACCTTTCTGCAGCAGCAGCAGCCTCACTCTCTGCTTTCAGAGAAGAATCTTCCTTTTCTTCTAGACAAATTTAATTTGCTCTCTTTTGCTCCTAAACTCCTATTTTGTGCATGTGATTGGCTGACGGTCCTCTCTTTTCTGCCCCTTTTGACTTCCTCCTCTGCCTTCCCCCATAGCTTAGCCAACGTGGAAGTCCCCTTGGGAGGGAGACAATTAAGGTCAGAGAGGCTTATTTTCATTCTTTTTTTTTTTCTAATCTTTGCTCATTTTTATTTTACGTCTACATTAATACACCTTCTTCCTTGGCCATTCTTCTGGAAGGGCACTGGAAAAATCATCTTCCTTTTGCCACGTTTGACTGCACCTACATGTCTTTAACTTGACTTCTTTATATTGTTTGATGCTGTTGAAATTCCTGTTTTGGAAGCTGTTGTGGTTCCATGCCTTTGTGTTACAGTCTAATCTGTTTTATACCCCCTTTTTTTTCACCTCTTATTTGAAGAAGTGTATGTGACACCCTCCTTCTTCCATCATTTAAACCAGGACCTGGCAAAACTAGCTTATCAGACACTTCCTCTTTTTCATTGCATTTTTTTCTTTCCTTTTTTATCTGGCCCTGAAACAACCCAGGGACTTTGCACTGCCTACATCTTCAGCCCTTCTTATCTTTATTTTGAAATAGATCTTGCTAAGTTGCTAAATTTCCCTCTTCCTGCTTGGAGGCCAGTCTTGGGATCCCCCTATGTCTGCCTCCAGCAGTGCTAAGATCACAGGCCTGCATCACCTGGTCTGATTCTGCTTAAATTTTAAGCATTTCTTTTACTTCCACTACAACCTGAATATATGTATTTCTTAAGTCGGCGTCTCCAACTTGACTTTCCAAACTCCATACCCAGTAGCGTACGCAACTCGCAGGCCTGGAGGTATAGCAGACATTGCAAACTTGATGTGTTCTTATTTCAGGGTTGACTTCCCCTTCTTTAAAACATAAACTTTTTCAAATCACTTTACATGAAGATTTTAATTCTTTTTTTTTTTTTTTTTTTTTTGAGACAGGGTCTCGCTCTATAGCCCAGGCTGGTCCTGAACTCCTTTTAGCCCGCAAGCTATCCTTGGACTCATGGCAATCCTCCTGTCTCAGCCTCCTGAGTGCTGGGATTACAGGAGTGTGCCACCACAACCAGCTTGTGTGGTGCTGGAGAATAAACCCAGGGGCCTTGCGCTTGCTAGGCAGGCACTTTGACTGCTGTGCCATTCCTCCAGCCTGATTTTTAACACTTTTTATCTTTGTGTTATATTAAAAGTTACCTAAAAATGCTAAATCCTAGTTTCTCCATTTATAAACTGAGAACAGTGAGAGTGGAAAAGAGTGATGGAACAATGACACGAATGACCGTGACTTATTACACACTGATTATGTTCTCTTCGCCAAGCACAGTCCTCATGTTTCACAAGAATTGTTATTTATGGAAGGAGAGTAGAGTATGTAAATGGTTATTGCTGTTGCAACTAGGATCCTGGGAGTTGAAGCTCACTTCTTTTTTAATTCCATTGTTACTGAAGCAGAGAGTATTGGTGTCTGTGCCAGATATTGCTTTCTTGGGAGAGAGAAAAACTATTTTTCCAAGTCTGTGTTCTCAGAATCTTGGGCTGTTTTTGTTACACTCTACCACAAGCAAATCATGAAATCTATGAGGGGGTATATTTTCCATGCTAACTTCAAAATCCTTGGTTGAGACACTTGGATTCTTAAATTTTTGTATTATCATTTAAATAATTATCACCAATACAAAGACATTTATAAAAACTGTCGTTTAGTTTTGCAGCCAAAATCCATCACCTAGTGGGATCAAAGAAGAGAAATGTAGTGACTCTGTTTTTCAGTTGTGGTGTTTACAGCATACAGCTCATTCTGTAGGTAAGATAGAGACCTTTCAAGGCCGTAGGAAGGACCTCTTTATATATTAAAATTAATATAATTAGTATCTGTTTTTGTCTAATTTTGTTTTCAAGACAGGCTCTAATTCTTCAGTCCAAGCTGGTCCTAAACTTAGTATGTAGCTCATGCTGGCCTCAAATACATGGCAATCTTCTTGCCTCAGACTCCCCAGTGTTGAGATTACAGATGTGCACCACCACGCCTAGTTTATGGGGTCCTGGGGAATCAAACCCAGGGCCTTGTGCTTGCTAAACAAGCCCTCTAACCATAGAACTGTGGCCCAAGCCCATTATTTGCTTTTTAATACAAATTCTTCTACCAGTGATTTACAAGTATTCCCTAGCATGATGACATGCCTTGGATTTCTGAGTATTTTGCAGTTTACCACAGGTGAGCTCCATAGCAGACAGAGGCTCAGTGGTCTCAGACATCACTGGTATTTAACCCTGCAGTTAACATATTTTTGTGTGTTTGTTTAAAATTTTGCAATATTTGCCCAATTTAGCCACTGACAAAATGTTTCCAGAAAAATTTGTGAATGTAACCACAAAACCATATACAAAATATCAAATACTATGGGAAGGATCCCCAAAGCCCATCTGTCAACTCTCTTTGGATCTATAGATCTCAGATTAAAATTTCTGCATATTGTATTAGAGGATCTTTGAGGATCCAGAGAAGCAATCTTCTCCAAATATGGGAAGGAACCGACTTCAGTAACTATAGATCTGTTTGTATAATTAAGTAATTTACTCCAATTTTATTTCTTCATGTAACTGGCTTCCTCATGCAGTCTTAAAGTCGAAGAGTTCCTACTTGAAATTAAAGGATTTTCCCAGGAGTCATTGGTGAAGGACTTGTCTTTCTTGTGTGTTAGGGAGGTTATCTTTGTTCTTGTTTTTTAAAAAATCTTTAGACTTGATGATTAAAACTAGCCATGAATAAGCAATATGTAATGGAAAAACGTACACATACAGTATTCAGCCAGCCTGTACATTGCAAGTAGTTCAAGAATGCTTGCTTTTATTTACTGGCTGCCAGAGCCCGTTTCTGTCTCATCTAAATATAAGATAGCATGCATGGCATGTTTTGCAGTAAGTGGCTTTCCAGTTATAACTTAACTTCAGAGTCTTTTTCAGATGCAGTCAGGAAAGAATCTATCATTTATGGAGAAGCAGTTTAGCTGAAGTTCCCCAAACTGGTGGTGGAGGAATAAAGCAGGTCTAATGAGCAGCTCAAAAGATGATTTCAAAATGATATATGTGATGCCTATTTTTCTTTAATGAATATTGTTCTCATTATTTTTCTGCTCTATATTTAGTGTTAACAGTTTCTAATTGTTTTTCCTAATGAGGTCAGGTCAGGCCTCAGAAAAGAGATGTTTTAGTGACGTGGTTTCAAATAGCAGTTTCTAACATAAAAAGACAACATTACAGGTTCCCTTAATTCAACAGAGGATTAATAAAAGGTGATGGTAGGAAGCAGAGACAGATATTGAGAGGAGGGAAAGGGGAAGTGGGGCAGGGGAGACGGAAGGTAGGCAGGGAAGGGAAAGTGGTGACCGTGGGACGTGCGTAGCTGTCACTTGCTCAAGTTGAACGTAATTACTATGTTTTGCAAGTGCATACTACTAGAATAATTTTTGGAAAAACCTAAGATTATGACATTGTCAGTACATTTCTTGGTATGTCTTATGTGTTCTGCTTATTATTAGCTTTGTTATGGATTTATCATGTTCTAAAGATGGGAAAGCCCGAACAGAGCATCAGCTGTTTTCATCTTCACTTTGCATACGCAGTCACTAAGCCAGGTCTCCCCCACCCCCCGGGACTGGTACTGTCTATGGCCTTGAAGGAATGGGCAGCCAGAACAGATGAGCGAGGAGTGAGGTAGGAGCAAAGCTTTGTCTCCGGCCGCCTGCTCCCACCAGGTTCTAATGCAGCTGATCTGACAAAGGTGGAGCTGCACTCTTACTTTCCTCCTGCCACCCAGTGCTGAGCAGGTGCCCGTCCTGTGTTGCCCTCCCCTCCCACGCTCTTTGCTGCAGAGAATGGTCTTTAACTAAACCAGTCCCTGGTGTCTACAAGGTTGGGGTCCAGTCCACTAACCCATCCTATCTTACATAGTGCTGCTGTACAACATTTCACAAATCATTTTGTACATCTGTGTGTGATATTTGATATGTATTATATCAGTAAGCTTTCTGAACATCTGTAGATGCTATGTATTACTCAAGAGAGGAAATTTAAGCTCAGAAAGTTGAAAATGAAGGTGAAAATAGCAAGACCAAAGAGCAAGTTACAGAGCTAGGAATTGAGTGTAGCCATTACAGATTGAGAGCTAATATTCTTAATCATTGTGCCTGTTATGGTTTGGATCTCATGTATGGAACCGCTGTTAAGAGGTGGGTGCAGAATGGAAGGGGTGGAACACTGGGGCTGGGCCCGGAGGGACGGGTCACTGGGGCGTCACCAGAAGAATGCATGCTAGCCCTCCCTTTCCTTTCACTCTTGGTTTCTTGTGTGCCACACCATGAGCATGTTTTCCCTCTCGTTAGGCCTCTGCCATTTGCTTCCAACCTTGCTGGCTGCCCTTGAGTAGATTCAAACTTTCTGAAACTGTGAACTAAAATAAGCCTTTCCTTCCTTAAATGGCAGATGTTGGACATTGTGTTCCAGCAATGGATAAGTGACTAAAACATGATCATTGTGATATGTTGACAACTTTGGACACAAAATGTGGCAACTCTACAGCCTTTCCGCCTTGCTAGGACTTTGCTCGTTGGTTTTGGTTATCTTATTATGTGTTTATTCTCCTGACTACCTGTCCTCATCCTTTCCCCACATGAATAGAGACTCGGCCTATGGGATTAGAGACAGATGTTTAAAAATGAAGTGGAATAAATTTGTTTTTCTCATGGGATCTCACCTGAATTTTTCTTTGTTATGGGACTCTATTTCTGGAATTCTAATGCTTACATGAAGGAACAGTCTCCTGTTGTGTTTGTGAATACTTGTTCCATTTTTTGTTTGTTTGTTTGTTCAGGGCTTTTGAGTGATCTAAAAACTGTTACAGTTTTGTACCAATTATAAGATAAAGGAAGACTATGCAGAAACATCATACTTAATACTCATGCAAGCGTGTACTTTGTAATATGGCTAATACTGCGAGGAAGAAAGTCTTTTAATATTGAAAGCTAACAGTTGAAGAAGCATCACCAGGTTCCATGTGATATTGGTCTGGGAAGAACCCCCAACCATACAAGGGTGCTGGATGGAGGGGGTGGAACACTGGGGATGGACCTGGAGGGATGGGACACTGGGGCATCACCCAGAAGGCTAAATGCTAGTTCTCCCTTTCCTTATTCTCTTGCCCTCTTATATGCCATGCTGTGAATATCTTTTTCGTCTAGTTAGGCTTCTGTCATGGGCTGGATGGTTCAATACATGGTTTCCGCAAGTAACTTGTATGTAGAAGGAAACACAGGAAGAATAAAGGAATAAATTAGGCACTCAAAGTTTGCTTTCCATATTACCAAGTCAAACATAGTTCTCCTACAGTCAGGAGAACTTAGTTGAAGGTAGGAGGAGAGACGCCAGAGGAGCTCATGACACACAGAAGAAACTTTCTGGACTAGACCCCATCGCCCCATCAACACTCACATATTGAGACAGGATAAAGATTCAATTGTGAGTTGTTTCAGAGTACAGTATAGGAATGTCATCTACAGAAAGACAGTGTAAAATTAGACTCAAGAAAGTGCCTTGTGAAGTAAATAGTTTAAAAGTAGAAAATTAGATTTCTTTACTCCAAACCTTTTTTTCCCCCCTCTGGAGACAAAAGTGGTCATACATGTACTGTATTTCTACTGTGTAGTCATAATTTTTATCAGTGTTTTAAACTGTATAATTACTCCACACATCCCAGCTCACAAAAGTCATAAAAATGATTCCTTGGATGCGTTAATTAAATATTGGAAGATGATAATATAATGATTTGTCCTAAACTGCTCAACAGAGAACATATTTTAAGAGAAAAGTCCACTATAAAAGGAGTGTCTATTTCTTTTGTCAATTGCTTATGATCCCAAAAAGTCATGGAAAATTGAAGAACAAGGGAACAGACTTCTTCTTTTGTTGTAGGAGAAAGTTTTAAAAAAAAGAGTTAAGAGGCGAATAATAGCCGAACGTTGAGACTTGGCAGACAGTATGATATGATCTGATTTTCAATCATTCTCAAAACTGAGAATTTAAACACCTCCGCCTGACATCAAATAGAAATGACCCATCGGTCATGCGGTTAGTGTTTCTGAGCTCAGGATGCCCTGCAATAAAAGATTTTTTGCTTTATTTTACTCTGATTTTTTTCTGCATTACCCTTCCATGTAGCTTGGAGACAGAGACCACATATTGGAGTTCTAAGATAATATATAATGTTTTAAAAGACAACTATTAAAATGTTAGTCGCCTCAATTATAGGAAAAATATCTCTGTACCCAATTCATGTGTAATTTGATGATAATATGGCCTGTGGCTTTGCAGTGAGATGTTTTTAATCTGTCTGATGCTCCATGAAGGTAGATTCCTGTCTCTTGTCACACAATGCGTCTTTGGTATGCTATTTATCACATAATAAACACTCAATAGCATTTCATTAAATTATATCGAGCTGCAGAGTGAACATTAAATGTGAGACTGTATCCAGAGCCTGGGTCCCATGTAACATCCCTGTTTCCTAAGTGTTAGGCTCTGTGTTTTTGCTTCAGTACCTTAAATGGAAGATGTAGAAAATTCTACATTTATTTTTGTTTATATATTTGATTTGATAGGGACACAGTGAGAGTTGTCTTTCTTCCTGATTTCCAGTAGATCCCATTCTGCTTACGGAATATAGAAATTTATGTCACTCACCAAACACTCTCTAGTTTCTGGCCTGACAGATGTGTGATAATAGCAACCGTTTTCATTTATAGAGTTCCCATTAATAAATAAAACAATTGTTTTTGCAAAAGAAGCTTGTTTCCTAGAAAGATGATCTTTTCTTTCAGTAAACCAAGAAAATATACTGTGGTAGATTCGGAAATATCCTAATCTACCATAATCTATAGATTAGGAAGCAATCAGATCTTCGCTTTATTGTTGTTAGGATGAGGTGAAACAGCATATGTACAGTGCTATTTAGAAAGGTAGGTTAAAAAAACAAAACAAAACAGCTTAGTCCTGTGAGTCTATGTGATTGCAATGGAGGCAGAGACTCAGACAGAAAGTCTCATTATCCAGAGTACACTATCACCTACAGTATCAAATCTGTTTGAACACATACCTCTGTTTATAGGTGAGTAACCTATGGCATGCTATGACTAGCTGTAGGTAGTACACGTAAACTCACAATACTAGTAAATATTATCAGTGCTAAACAGAGTCAATCTGCTGTATTATTCTTAAGCAGTGTATTGTTTCTAATGTAATTATGTATAAATACAAATGCTCTTTATAGATATATGAAATTATAGGAATAATTAAGATGGGATGTGTGTGTGTCAAAACACTGTTACTTGGTAACTTCTCAGATCGTCTCAAAATTTATCTAGTAATTCAAATTTTTTTGAGTGACCTCTCAGCTCTGAAATGGCATGGTAGAAGAAAATACTTACGACTGGATAAGTTCTGGATGATAGTATAGTTCTCTGTTTCTGGAATTAGCTTAGTATTACAAAGGCTTGTCTTAAATAAGTGACTAATGACCAATAGTTGATCTGTGATTCTCACCTTATGCCAATTATGAATCTATATGGTTTCTCAGGCCTCACCTCAGCTACATTGAAAATACCTTTGTGGTACCTGGTGGCATCTATTATAATGATTTCAGCTAGAATTTTGGGTAATAATTGTAGTATTTTTATGACAGTGGTTTTTTAAATCATCTTATATTTAATGTCCAGTATATGAACTATTAGTCAAGCTGTGCATGGTTCTATCTCTGGCAACCTCACAATATACTTCAACTCTAATAATGAGGGGGAAAAAGACATTCACACACGTGTAACTAACTAGAAAGCCTGAGCTATGTCCCACTGACAGGTAGGCTGGAATCTGGGCTTCATATAACCTTCCTATCTTTTTGCACTTTGTTTTCTCAATCACATAAATGGAGAGGATGTCAGATCTGTGTCAGAGGGTTCCCCTCTTAAATGCCTCTGAATACCCGGTATAGACGGTCCTTATAATTCAGTTCAATCCTTTCTCTAGATCACACAGAACAAAAATGTAAAGAAGTCAAACGCAAGATGAGAATAGTAAATCGACGGGAAAAGTGCTCAGAAACCATGAGGCCAAATCTATCGCGGCAACCCTTTGGTCTTTCAGGCAGGACACAGTTTTGAAGTTCAGGGGCAGAGTCCTTGTGTTAAAAGGTGAATATTTTCAGAGTTAAAAGCAACACCCTTTCCTTTAAAAAAAAAAAAGTCTGTGCTAAGCTCCAAAGGCCCAGAAAAGAAAACAAAGGACTGCTTTTCTCTTCTTTATTTCTCGTTTTGTTTTTCTTCTCTAATAAGAAGGTGGAGCTACAGCTGAGGTTAAGACTATGCCCTCTCTGTGGTGTCCCCTTGTAGGAAGCCTTCATTTTTCAGGGATCAGTTGCCCTGAAAGGAGGACGTGCAGCCCTGCCAAGGTACAGCCTGAACCCGCCCCGGAGGCCTGAGACCCACGTCACTCACGTCCTCAGAGCGGAGAAGGTATTTGGTGAGGGCAGAGGAGGGAGTCACAGAGGGATAAAAATTTGCCCTTCTGAGAAATCCTGCTGCTCTGAAAGTCATCATAAAGTACTTAGGAGAGATGACATTATGATTTCTTGCCCCAAGAGTATAACTGAGAAAAAATCTAGGAAGAGAACTTGGACCTCAGACATGGTTTTTAAAAAGAAAAATCAATCTAAGGACATAGCAACCATGACTATTTGATATTCTATCTCCTCTGGCAGCATTACTCCTAAGGTAATGACTACTTGACTTTTTGGCTAATAGAGGAAAAAAAAACCATCATTACAGATGAAATTACCAGAGTGAGGGGGAGGAAGGGCTTGGAAGATAAAGAAGATGAAGAAGAGAAAATACAATTTAGCTTAGAATGTCTAATTAATAATACAGTGATGCAAAAGGAAATTTATAACATTCCCAAATATATATAAATTCATGTCCTTTCGGGTTCCTCTGTGTGCATAAGTTTATGAACATACACATACACAATTTCTTCCATGATTATAAGTGGGGAATGAGGGTAGAAGGTAATTTAAGAAGAAAACTTTTTTCTTTTTTAACATCTATATCATTTTGTGTTTGAACTTTTTTCAAAATTTAAATTCCAAATTTTCAATAAAGCGAAAGTTTCTAAATAGGACAAGGGACACTGGGATATATTTAAAAAGATAGAAAGTTCTTTGTAGGTCAACATGGGGATACAAGCCTTTGTCATTTTCTCTGGAGTGTGAACTCAAAGAGGGGAGGTACCCTGAAAATTCTGAGTTTCTGGTGTCTCCCACTTAGTTGGCTGGGGAGGGTCTCAGGTTTTGTCATTGTTTATTGAATAAATGGCTTGAGGAACAGGAATAGCTGCACAGTTGAGTGTGTGCGGTGTGGCTTGCCACCCGGATCTCTTTTCTGTCTTTTCTGGGAATCCTGCTTAGGCAGGGACCGACACAAGCTCCCCCTGAGCAGAAGCAGGATGTAGGTGGGCTTCTTCCTCATTGATGATGCAATGATTGCCACGTACAGCAGGTAGAGGTAAACAGAAAAGAAACGCGGGGAGGTTGCTGTAACCAGACAGACTTGGACTCCAGTGAGCAAAACAGGTAGTATAAGCTAACATCAATCTCAATAAATTGGACAAATCACAGATACTATCAAAATAGATCTCATACATAGAATTGAGGAGATACGGAATGTGATGCCTTTAATATCTTGAAAATTAATATTAATGGGAATATTTGAGCATCAGGTGATGAAATGGGATTAAGTCTTCCAGGAAAAACCCGATCTAATGTGTATTAACTTGATTCTAATTGCCCGGCAGGTTTTTAGTACTTTAACATTGGCTGGGCATTAGTTTCTATGTGTTTGCTTTTATTTCACCTTTGATGAAGAATTTGAGGGCAGAGTAATTGATCATGCAAGGGAACACTAATGCAGAGTTCAACGTACAGGTATTCTAAGCTGTATCTCTAGGTGTGATGAAGACAAAAGAATTAGCCGTTAATATAAATGCAGAAAAGCAGAGGCCATGGAGTAGGCCTTTTACTTTCTCAGAGCCTAAGTTGGGTTAAGGTTTTTATAAAGACCCTGAAACTATTTTCAACTTTTTGTAGTTTTTGTGATGTGATGCCATTCCCGCCTCCTGGGATTAGGGTGTGTGTGTGTGTGTGTGTGTGTGTGTGTGTGTGTGTGTGTGTGTGTATAACATCTGTAGGCTGGAATTTGTGAGAAAACAAGACACATGGAATGGTGCAAAATGCGTACTGGGAAAACATGGAGAGTTCTAGAACAGAGAAGAGAAATGTCAAGGCTGGTTTTTGCTCAGGTTTTGCCCAGAGGCTGCTCTGGAAAGCACAGAACCTTGGCTGTAAAGTTCTGGTGACCTGGGGAAGTCAGAGCTGCAGGCTGGCAGCTAATTGCCCTGCTAGCAAGCAGGCAGCGAGGTCTTCCTTGAAGGGGAATTTGCGCAGCGTAGCTCCAAATCTTGTTTACATTTACAGTATTTGGACATCCTTGACATATTAGTTGATCAAATGTTCTGAAAGTTACAAAATAAAATCCAGTATTTTTTCTAGAAGTATAACTTTCATGGCTTTGCCAATGTTCGGTTGTTTTGTGAAATTTTACTTTTCTGAATTTCAGACTGCAAATTTGAACTCCCAAAATATGTTTTGTTTTCAGCTGTAAGTGTTACATACTATTTTAAATTAAGTAGTATGGCTGGAATACCTATTAGTATTTTATTATGTTAATAAATATAAAAATTTAACTTCTAATCCACTCTGTATCTGTTTAGACATATTAGATAGGATGCCAGCTTTGATTTAGCTCATGCTTTGGTAAGTGGAGGAGGGAATTCTGTGGTTAAATTAGTTGTTTTTATAATGAATTTATTGTAAAGAAGAAATTGATTGTTGAAAAAGAAGTAAAAGAGGCTCACTAAGTGAAACATAAAGAAGCCCCAGAAAGATAATTTTTAATGACGATTTAGCAGGGAATGGGGTGTGTTAACTCAAGAGGAGAGAAATTTGCATATGCAGATGATAAAACCCTCTGATTCAGACTCAAAGGATGGCATGGAACAGGACAGTTTTAAAGAAGCCGCGAAGAGCGTGGATACAAATGTACTTCTAAGATTTGGGTCTGATGAGTCATGCTCCTATAAACATGGATGGGCTTGTTCTTATTGTTGTAGGATGTCTTTATATCTTTGGGAAAGACGCAGAAGAGTAGCTGGGTCACGTTCCGATTTGCAGGTTGCTGAGGAATCTCCACGCGGATGTCCATAATGGTTGTACCAGTTCACAGTTGCACCAGCGATGCAGACGGGTTCCTTTTCCATTGCAGCCTCACCGGCCCTTGTTGTTCTTTTGAGTTCTTGAGAATAGCCATTTTTAATGAAGTCAGATGGAATCTCAGTGATGTTTTGATTAGCAAGATGTTTTCTAGAGTCCCGGAGATTGGGATTGAAGTCCATGTTCACATTTTTAATTTAGCGTCCAAGAGTCTTAGAACAGTTCGTCTACTTTCAGTTTCTTCATTTGGAAGAATAAGAATCAGGGCTTCTATTTTAAATACTCTTTGAGAATATGCTTATCATAGAGCCTAGTATACAGTCAACATTCAATGTTTAGGTACTTTAAAGAGAGCAGATTTTCCATATCATTAATATTATAATTATTTTATATCTAAAGTAATTTTTTATCCCATAATAGTTATCATTAAGCACTCATAGCTCTCTTTTATAATAAAAACATCTTCCGTATTGCATGGTCACACGAAAGCTTTGGTTTAAATGGTAGGGGAGTGGAAGCAAATTGCTGGGGACACCAATCAGATGGGCAGAGAGGTGCACTCAGATGTCTCCACAGCACCCCTTGCTTGAGATTGCTTTCCCATCACCCCATTGGGAACAGGGAAAACAAATAATACAATAGTGAATATTGATTTATTGTATTTCCTTCCCTCTAAGCCAGTGAGAAACCCATGGCTATCATCTTTACGCAGTTAGAAGAAATAAATGATTCAAATGAGGCCCTTGGCTTATGCTTATTTTTCTGTCTCACTGATCACGAGGGAGGAACCATGCCTTAGATTTATTCTCAAATGAGAAATGTCCACACAACTAGCAAGACATCAGTAGTTAGTTAACGAGGCCAGAGATGGCAAGCTTTTGCTGGCTGTGCTTTACTATTGTCTCCCTTACCTGCCTGCTCACCTTGATCCAAATGTGAACCAGAACATATGGGTATGGCCTGTCATTAGTGTGAGATGACCAGGAAATTGCAAGCCGTTGGTGAATAAGGCTATGTTATATGTGAGTTAAAAAAATGAGTTCTATGACTAAATGGTGGTGATTGGTGCACGACAATGTGAATATATTTAATACCATTAAACTATATATTTAAAAATAATTGATACATGGTAAAGTTTGTGTTATGTGTGTTTTCCACAATAAAAGAAACTATAGTAAAATAATAGTTGTTGGGCCACCTAGTCTGTGGCTATCCGCTTTAGTCTCCTGCTCCTGTGTACTTGTGAGGAATTATAGAATGACAGTCTGGTCAAGGAGGCCTCCTGTTTCAAATCCTTCAGGGATTCATTCTTGTTTTCTAGATATACTTAATATTTCTTAGTATAGTGTTCACAGCTCACCCAGATCGGGTCCCTGAGTACTATCATTCCCACGTTATATTCTTTTAAATTGGATTCTTCTCTGTGGGTGAAAACATGGGCTTTCATGTCCCAGTGCCTTTGCACAGCACTTTATCCCACAATGTGTCCTCTCTGATGTTAAGAGTATTTAAAAGCTCATTCAAGGGTTGTCACTTTTTCCTGAAAGTTTTCCTTCATGCCTCAGGTTAAATATGGATTCTCTCATATCTGTTTCCATAGGTACCTGAATAAACCTAAAGCATGATTATAATTCTTCATTGGAATAGAGTGGCACTCATAATTTGAGACAGAGGAAGCAGAGGAGCAATTAGGATACCCTAAATTAGACACACAGGTCTTGGTAAAAAAGGAGAAATGAAAGGTAACATCATAATTACTCATGAATATTTTTCAGAGCTAAAGAGAATAAATACTACTTCTTATCAATGTCACAGGGTAGGTTAAAAACAAGTTGAAGGTATATGCTATGTACTTACATATAGCATGCTAAAATTCGTAGTTGATTATGGTTACTGAGTGCCTGCCGTATGCTGGCCTTTTTTCAGACACTGCCCTTAAGACTTTAGATAAGAAGTAACATATTCTCCTCTTATGCAGAGGAGAACATTGAGTGTGAACTGTCAGATCTGAAGGTAAGAGGCAGAAGAACTGAGAGTAAAGCATTTGTCTTCTTGGTTCTAATGTGTGTTACGGTTGCAGGGACAGCGCTGAAGGCACCCTAAGGGGGCCAGTGAAGGTGGAGTTGGTTGAAATGAGAGCCTGAACATGGGTGGATGAGCTCTTGTTACGTAGCATAACCTGCTCCACTGTCTGCATCAAGCCTAACGAGGGATCAAGCTGGCCCTGTGTATCTAAATGTCCTGGTCATTATGTGATTCTAGCAACCTTTGCAGACTCTCTGTTCTTGGAGAATGGGAGAGGTTGGTTGTCTTAACTTACTATATTTCACTTGTTTCTCCAATTGTGGATTTTCTACCCAGTTGTGAGTGAGTGAATGCAGGGATTCTTTGTCTTTAATCCTTGACTCTTTTGTCGAACTTTGGTACTATGTGGATGAAAGTCAGTGTAGCTTATCAGTCATTTACAAAGAGTTCTATGGTAAAAGCACTCACTTGGCCCAAGGATTTCTAGGTTTCTAGATTTGGAAAGATATGTAGAAGTTTGCTAATTCAACGCCTGTCTGTTACAAGTGAGGAGATTGGCATTGGCCTTGAGTGCTGCCTAAACCAAGGGGATGCTTAAATTAGTGATCAGGTCAGGCCTAAAGGTCAGGCTTATAGTTACCTGTTGTATCTTTTTTTTTTTTTTGTTTGTTTATAGTTTAGCATTCTACAAACCCAATGGCTTAGATTCATAGCACTAGATGCTGATAGAGATCTTGGTATTGAAATACTTTACCTCTTACATGTTAGAGAAAAACTTGTACTATCCCTCTGCTCATTGTGGAACTCTGGAAGCGCAGAAGTGTCTTTTCTGTGTGTGCCCAGGATGATGGCAGTGAGACAGTGTATTAAGCCTGTGTTTCAGGATTCCAGCTGAGGGTCAGACTAATGACTGTTGCCTGTAAAGGTTTCCTGAGCTTTTTGGTGGTAGCATTTCAAATCAGAATATTGAATTGTATAATACTGCCAATATTTACAGCCTGGTTAGCCAAGAAACCTTCACAGAGCTTATTACCTGGAGGGTTTTCGTGATTTCTCCCATCACAATGAAAAAGAAATTCATTTGAGAAGTAAATTCTGGAGCTCAGTAAACAAAAACCTAAGCATGTCTGGAAGCCTGGGTTGCCTTTGCCAGATTCTCTCCCATCATCAGGCAAATGCCCAAAGAAACCCTGAGTTTTAGCCAGTTGGGATCTTGTGGGAGAGATACTCAGGATTCTTCTCTTTTAACTGTACTCGTCCTTTAACGACCTCCGTTTAACAAATCTTCACTGTGCAACTTTCTAGATTTTGTGTTTAGTATTGTAGAGTTCCTAGATTTTGGTAGACGGAGACCTAGGATGAAATTTCTGACAAAATACTCTGATCCAGTGAAGGTGCTGATCTCTCTCCACACTGCTGAGATCCAGAGCTACCCAGAGACAGAGGACAATTTTCTTGGGTATAATCGTAACTCTTTGAACTGAGATAGGATAAAAGCACTTCAAAGTCTATCGACTTCTCTTCCCTAAACCAGTTTTACTTCATTGCAGCAAATGTTGTCATATGGAGACAGCTGGACTTAATCAACTCTTATAAAACATGTGAACTCACTGTTTGTGTTGAAATTACCAGACAGTGATGTGCTGGAAATGTCTCAGAAGAACTAATTACTAAGGAATTTTGACAGTCCATTGCTGGCTATAAGAAGAGTATTTACAGCATGAAATGATAAAGCGCACTAAATTAGGACTTTTAGTTTTTTGAGCATATTAATTCCTTCAAGTCTGGGGGTAAATACCCCCAATTCTTTGAAATTTCCTGTGACCCACCCTCCTAGTCTTAAGCTATCTGCTCTAAACACAATATTACTTTATTTTGAAGTTCTTTTTGTCAGTTTTCGTTCATGCAGCAGTGAGATTTATCTACATCCATATGTTTTGCTTCTGAAGTTATAGTTTATTGGGTTTTGGATTCTTCTTTGGATTTCTGAAGACTCTTTTAAGGTGTTTAACATGATACTTGAAGTTGTGACACCGGAAATGTATTTTGTAAATTCAGTCAAGAAATAATTAGCTCGTCAGTGATCAAAATTGTACTCAGGATCAGATCTACTATGGTTGCAAGTAAAACCTTGGTACACATTCTACCAGTGGGAACTATGACAGTAGATGGGCACTCATGACCTGTCATCTAGGAGAGAAGAGATTGGTTGTAGACTGGAGGGTGAGAGCCCTTGATCTTTAATAGCTTGGCTTTGCCAAGATAATATTTCTCGTCTTTTGAAAGGTGGTTATTTGCTTCTTTTCTTTGCTTATAAAATTGTTATCAGTAGGAAAGAACACAGGAGGGGATATTTTATGAAGTGCAATCAAGTTAATGAATTGTTTCAGGGGATAAAGAATGCGAGAACATTACACTTTTTTTTTTTTTCCAGAATAAGACAAACATGAGTATGTTTAAAGACAGGAAAGAATCAGAGAGGAGGAAATAATTAAAATTTTGTTTAGTCAGTTCTTCCCTCAAACATGTTTTTGGATGAGTAGTTCACTATAGATGTTATTTTAGGTACTGGTGCTATGAACATCAGTCAGATTTTACTCATTTTTATTGAAATCAAAATTAACTGAGGAAGTAGAAGGTGAAAGGAAGGTATTTAGGAAGAGATCTTCTCAAGATTGTAGGATGTTTAGGAGCCAATTTGAATGACAAAGGACCAATAGAAAAAATTTTAGAAAGTAAAATGTGTTATGTCTAATGAAGAAATATAAACAGATCTTTTCTTCTGTATAGCTATAGTTGAGAAAAATACGGGTTTGAACAGATCTCTTGTTCTGCCTTCCCAGATTTAGCTGCATTTGTAGATGCTGCTTCTCCTTGGTGGAGCCAGTAGTGCTGAAGAGCTTAGGTCCACAGCTAGTAATTAGAAAGAGGCAACCAGGAAAGCTGTTTCCCTGAGGTCTTTGCCCTGCTCTGTCCCTTGACTTCTGTCTACCCACTTGTGCAAAGATAGCTGCAGCAATTCTGTTCTGACAGTGGCACAAAATAAATCATGGAAAGCCGTTTTGCACTTGCCCAGAGACTTTCAAGAGAGAATCTCAAAGCGAAGCTGGGCTGCTGTGTGCCACAAAGAGGAGCAGCGTTTCTCTTTGGCTTTAAAGGATGTCCCATTGTGAGAATGAACTTTGGGTTTTATCTCTCCCTCTGAAATAGAACACATCAAAGTGAGACATCTGAAGGCACAGACACAATGATCCCCAATCCAAAGCCAAGTTCAAAAACACAGAGATGAGTTGTGTTATTATGAAATTGTATTTGCTGGCTGAGATGGCAGACAAAGAAAGATTAAGTTGCAAACATAAAACAGGCCTTGAAATTCCTATTAGTCTCGGGCCCCAGGGCACACAGTTTTTCAGCAGGACACATTTTTAGAAGTATGGGAGCAACAGCACGGGTAACACACGAGGCCTCCCTTTGCTCTCAGTCTGAAATGTACAGACTTATTAAAGTGAAATTTATTAATGATTAGATGATGGGTGACGAAAGTTGTATTGAGGAATGTTTCCTTGCGGGGGGAGAGGGGGTCCACGTTCGTTCCGTGAAGGCTGCGTCAAATGTTAGCTACGGTAACTACAGGAGTGGCTTTCACATGCCAACTTTCTAAAGCATACTCCCAAGTAGGATATACTTACCCAAAAGCAACTTGGCTTTAAATAAGTTATGGTAAATAATAAATGCTGCCTCTTCTGGCTGGATTTTAGTATCGAGACAAACATTTCAAATCTTACCATTAAAAAAATCCCTGCTGTCTATTATTATTGTTCTGTCACTTCTTAATTCTAGTTTTACTAGAATATATTTTTCATTCAGCATATTTATTGTGAGTCTACCATGGGACAGGTAAATTTTTGATTCCTGGATCACACCACTCTGATGGCTTAAGGGTCCTCTGACTTGTTAGCAGACTGTTTCAGCTGGTGGTTTGTGCTGGGTTAGGCCTTTTGATGCTGAGCAATGAGGAGGCGCTAGGTGTAGACAAGGAACTTTCCTGGGGAAAAGTACTGGAGAAAAGTAAAGAAGGGGGACAAAAGCTTCTGCTAGCTGGAAGGGGAATGCATCAGTGGCTGCCCACATAGCTTCCTGTCTAGGGGATTTATGGATGAACTTACAAAGTGAGCAGTCTCTCTAAGCTGCTTGGTTACCGAGGCTCGGTTGCTGAGGTGTAGTTGCGGAAGTCCTCCACACTGAAGCAGCTGCTGAGACCCTCCACCCATCGTGTCTTTCACCCTGTTGTCTCTGTAACTACTGAACATTAACCACAATTGTCCTGGGGAGCCTTCAGCAGCTCCACAGCCAACTGCCATTCTGGTAGCTACAGCCAACTGCCACATTCTAGTAAATTCTTTATTAATTTTGCTTTCCAGTAAATTCTCCATTTCTGGGGGCCTATTGATCATATATATACTTTCTCCCTCCTGTCATAGACACCCCACCCCAGACAAAGGTTTCATGAAGCCAACTGACCTGGGTAAAGCAGGGAAGTGGTAATGTAGGAAAGGAAGCAGCTGACAATATGTGTACTCTTGTGACTGTCACATGGCTAATTGGGGTGGCCAGCTGTTTGCACCACAGCTCTCACGGTTCATCGTCCTGTTTTTATCACATTCATATTCAGAGTGTTGTTAAGATTAAAGTATACAAAGCATATTACTGGGGACTTGGCCCATACATAAACCATCATCTGTTAAATGCCAGCTACCATGCTACTGTTACTGTCCTCATCGTCACAGTTATATTATGTCTGACTAAATAACATTTTATACAGTATCTGGAGGTAGATTTTTTTTTTTTTTGTGGTACCGGGGGTGGTGCCCAGGGCGTTCACATTGAGCTATATCTCCAGGTCATATTTTAATTTTATTTTGAGACAAGGTCATGGTAATTTGTATAGGCTGGACTCAAACTTACAATTTTCCTGCCTGCCTCAGCCCCCTGGAGTGGGCTGGAGTTGCAGACCTGAATCACTGGGCCCCAACAGACCTCATCTTAAAGGCAGAGTTACTGTGTTCCATTAAGAAAGTAAACATATGTACAAACACACACACACACACACACACACACACACACACACACACTCTATGACTTTTCTCTGAGCTTGTAGTCTAAAGATCTGAGAATCATTTTTGTTCTTATTAATTGCTTTCATTTGAACACATGAAACATTTCACTTGAGCTGTTGGAGATTTTGCAACTCTCATGTCAAATTGAGAATGAAAAGGCACGTGTTCCATGTGGGCGTGAAAGGAGCTGAGGAAGTTCCCTTCTGGCATCATCTCAGAGATTAGCAAGGGATTTGTGAAACTGAGGATGCACAGAATAGCACAGAAAGCCATCACTCTCTCCCCTGTCGTCCAGTCTAAATGCAAATCTGAGCTTTGCTGGCAGTTGGTTTGTTTGCATGCTAATGCGTACACTCAGTGGCTTTACATTTTCTAAATTAGGTTGGATGGGTGGCTTAAGGAAGAGGTCCTTTCATTATACATGGGCTCCTTTTCTGAGGCCCAGTGCGTGGGGCTGGAAGTGCACAGGTGCTTCAACGTGTGATGGAGATGACAGGCTGGCTGAGGGCTGGAAAGGAAGAGTGTCAGGGGCCAGCAGCCGGTCAGAAGTCGCCGCCTGCCTGTCTCCCTAAAGACCGAAAAATACAGTGAAAGAAGAAAGGGTAAGAGGACACCATGGTCTAATTAGCATTTGCTTCTTGTAGCCCTGGAAATGTCAGTCACCGGTTGGTAGCAAAATAAAGATGTAATGTTAGTGATAATGAATTAAATTGTGGCCATTTGCATTGGAATGCCATGATAATGATCTGAAATTACCATTGTATATATTCCCCTTGACAGTTTAAAATTGGACTCTCAGCTAATAGGATTTTGGATGAACTTTAAGCCAATGAAATTGCTTTGAGTGAGTACACTCCTTCTGGCAAGCCATGTGGATTTCAGAAAGTTAATTTACCTCTGCTTTGTTCAAGCTGTTTGGTAATTGATGAACATACCATAAAAGTTTTAATGAATAACCCAGGGACCATTTAACTTATTTACTAGGTAAAAGTGAAATGCCTTTGATTACTCTATCTAATCTGGCTCTCCAAATGAAGCCGGCTCAGAATAAATACAACCCTTTTTGGGGGCGTGTGTTTGTATACTCTGCTTCACAAAACATTGCAGGCAAATATTTTCAGAAAGTCTGAATGAAGGAGTTACATTTTCTCCCATTAGCTTTGATTTATAGTTCTATTGCAGGCCTTAGACGTTGCTTAGGGAGAACTTATGTCTGTGTGCATGAAGACCAGAGGCTCTGTTGCAGTTGGGGTGATGTAGCAACCCACAGAATCAGCACATATCTTCACAGCATCTGTTGTGTGAATAACTCTTTGCAACACTCCATTATTGTGAAGCAGTTAAAATAAGAGCCTCCTCCCGCCCCCCCCCATGTCTTTTATTCCTTTCTGGCCTCCCAGAGCCTAATTATACTATCACGTCCTTTCATAAGTAGAATCTTATTATGAGATCAGCGCCCAGGCTGGTATCTTAGTGTCCTGTTCAATTGTATTTCTAGGCGTGCTTTTGTAAAGTGCTTTTAACAGCTCAGCCCCATGCAGACAAAGATAGTTGTGGTGAAGCTAGTGACAGTGAAAAGATATGACTGTTTCATTTATACCATCTCAGCAGCAGCTCCTATAGATGTGGGTTGAATCTCCAGACTTAGTTGTGTCTTTTGGGGGACATTAATTCAACTCCCCCTGCCAGAGTTCCTCGTCTGGGATTATAGAGTGACAACAGGGTGTGTTGTGAAGATAAGACGACTCCGGGATCAAGTGCCATGAGAATATTCTCATTGGAAAGCCTCACTGGATGCAGATCTTGGGCCCATCCAGGGTGCTGATTCAGTGGTACTGGATGGGGCTTGAGAATTTGCATTTCTATTAAGATCTCAGGTGTTGCTAATCAAGGTACCAGGCTTTGAGAGCCACAAGGCTAGAAGGTAAAAGGTACTCAAGAATTTTGAATTTCTTCAGTAATTGGGATAAATGTCACTCTTGTAATAGTATAATCCCCTTGAGGGCCCCAGTTACATTTTACTCTCTCCTATTCTCTGCTTATCCCAGAAATCAGCAGTCAATGATAAGGGGTCAAATTGAGGTGTGCTGTTTAAAGCTCAGGAAATAGTTGCACCAGCTAACTGGGCTTTATGACTAAAGGAAGCGGATCGTCTGATCAAGTACGTTTTATGAATGCAATTGGATGTACTGGATCAAGCAGTATTATCGATTCCTGGTTGGGGTTTGAGAAGTGGAGGTGGCCAACATAAGTAGTAGGGACTGATTTGTCCATATGAAAATTGCATCGAAGTTCAGCTTCTCCCTTTTCACACTTGCTCTTTTAGTCTGAGCGTGTTTCCAAATGGTGAGCAAGGAATGAAGATGTGATTTTTTTTTAAAACACATGCTACATGCCACTATTCCGCTAAGTCGTATGACTACAGTAATGGTAACAAACACCTTAGGATGCAGCGTTGAAGTAATTTGATAAAATTTGCCGTCCTTCTAGCCCGATCCTGTGGGATGCACCAGCAGGGTCTGCTCCTCTCCTAAGTCACTGTCTGTGTGAAGGTTAAACTAAGAGGGATTTTTCTTTCTATGTTGCTCTTTTGATATAGAAAACTTCAATTAAGTGTGTCCTCTGTGCCAGATATAGTTTTGGAAACCTTATGTTAACTTTTCTCTGATTACTCTCCAGTTCAGTTTCCCAATAGGGTACCACTGAAATTAAGTTTGGCAGTTTTAGCTATCAAAGTAATAGGGTGACTCACTCAGGGTTATAAGAGAGGAGACTGGTGAGGGGAACATTTAGAAAGAGCCAAGCTCAATTTCTTTGTCTCTAATCTTTTTTTTTTTTTTTTTTTTTTTTGAGATAGGGTCTCACTTTGTAGCCTATGCTGGCCTTGGGCTTAATGGCAATCCTCCCGCATCCGCCTTCTAAGTGCTGAGATTATAGGCACGAACTCAGGACCTTGAGCTTGTAAGGCAAGCATTTTGACCACTGTGCCGTTCCTCCGGCAACTCCTCTCTAATCTTAAGGATGACAAGCTGCATAAAATTCAGTAGGTTGAAATGGGATGGTTTATTCCGTCCCGTATCAGTTGGAAGCATTCTGTCACTGCGATGAGGTCTGTAGATGTTATTTTCCTTGTAAGACTGAGCAGGGACTAGATCTACAACAGCAAAGCCTGGTAATGAAGATGATTACCTTTGATGGGGACCCGTGAGTTGTGTGAGTGGATTGGGTGTGCCAGGTCTGTGGGTCGGGAAGGTTCTTTACGATGCTCTGCACTCTAGATGCAAATCTCTGTTTTGAGTGAGAAAGACAGAATGGGCAGCAGGCATAGTTGGCATGTTAAATTTGGTGTCTTTGACCAGGGCTCTGAAGAACAGCGCTGATGTTAAAAATTTTAGAAAATTCATGATTCTGCATTTTGTTTTTATAGCAAATATTGAAAACATAAACAGTGGAAACAAGTAGCCTGACTTGGATAAAAATCACTGAAAGAACCTAGTTTGTGGAAGTGGGTGGCCAAAATTAGATACTCTAGAAGTATCTGGGTCACAGATCAGTGGTCAAAGCGCACACACGGTTAAGTAGTTAAGCAAGCACAGGCTCTGGGTTTGATTCCCTAGAAGCACATAAACTGCATGGTGCCTAATGCCTGTAATCCCAGAACTCAGGAGGCTGAGGCAGGAGAATTGCCTTGAGTTCGGGGTCAGCCTAGGCCTATGTACTTCAGGACCAGACTGAACTACGGAGCAAGAGCTGTCTCATAAAAACAAAAACAGGACAAACAAAAAAAGGGGAAAAAATGCCTCTGACAGTTGTTAAAAAAATGCACGATTAAAAAAATTCCAGGCTATTGCATTGGAATCTTGTACCATTGCATGTGACTAAGAGATTGAATCCAACTTCTCAAACAAAAGATGAGGAATTTTACGTGCTTCAGTGATCTAGTGGAAAAGCACTGAGAATGTTAGGGGTAAGGTTGGTCATGTGATGAGACATCTGTGTTTGCTAACCACTGCTGCTTGAGCCAAGCACCCCCCCCCCCCCCCCCCCCCCCCCACCCACAGAGACTCAGAAACAGTCCTCCTGTCTTTCTTGATGACTCTGTTTCTCTGGGTCCTTGAGAAAGGCTTCTTATATTGTAAAATTAGCAGACTGAGACTGAGAAAAGATTAAAAATCTCCAAAAGACAGAGGAAGGATGCGCAATTGTAATTTTTTTTTTAAAGATGCTTTGAGAAAAGGACAATCAGGGGCCTGATGTCAGGAAGAAATCTGTCTAAAGTTCAGTCAAACAGAGGGGAAGATTCAGCGCTTCTTGCCAGAACCCCAGGGGTGTTGCTCCTTTCCCTTCCTTGGGGATTCTGCTGTGTCTAACCAATAGCTTTAAGTTTTTTCTGACCTGCTTCTTGGTTCCTGTAGTTTACTTACCAGTGGCATTAGTACGGCTTGTTATTTAATGTGCCTCAGCTTTGAGTTCTTTATCTCTACAGTGGAGATTTTGAGACAAAAATCTATGTCCCAGGTCTACTGGGGGAATACAGAAATGCAAGGATGAGAGGAAAAATGAGACTTTAAACATTTAGCATTGGAGAATAAACAAGAGAAATGGTGCAATATTCATGGAATGGGATAATATAAAATAACAGAAATCAATGCGCTAAGTTGTCGTGTATCCACATGTTGTGCCTGTAAAAACAAAATACTCAATGAAAATTTAATCCAAGTAGAGATGTTCACTAAGAAATTATCGGTGGAGTGTACAGATGTAACTCACATGTGACTGTTTCCTGTTGGCTGTGAACACGTACCTATGAGTAGTCTGGATTAATTGGAACATGCATGGAAAGAATACATATTAATTTCCTGGTTATTTTGGTCTGAGAATAGGGGGGATAAGTTTGGGTAGTGCTATGAATTTCTGCTCTATCTGTACCATTTAATTTCTTGTAAAAAGATTTTAATCAAGTATGACAAAATGCTGATTTTTTATTTTTAAGCTGTGTCCATCATTTTGATATTTCAGTACTTTATTATTGAAGAGAAAGTGAGAGAGGTAGACAGACAGACAGACAGGAGGTCAGAGGTCTCCCTCTCCCTCAGTGTGTCTCTCCCCTGAAAGTAGCCTCCACCCACAGCCCTGCCCTTCATGGCGCCCAGGGCGCTGGTACATGGAGCAGCGTTCACACTGGCTGTCCCTGAGGCACGGATTGTTTTGGCTGCTCCGCTCTTGTTTGATTGAAGCAGCATAGGTTTTAAGAAAGTCAAACCCCAGCTCTGATCAGAAAATGAAGTTAGGTGTTTGAGAAACAACTGCCAGAAACAGCTCGGCTCCCTCTGGAGGCCCTGGTCAGAGCAGCTGCTGGGAGGGAGGGAGGTAAGCAAACTATCTTGGGCATGTGTATGTGTTAATAAAACAAAATAGCTTCCCCTACATAAAGCATGACTGCTCTCCCTGGAATGAGGAATTCAGTTCTCCTGCTACTTCTCCTGTCTCCTTATGATTCTGAGCAGAGAACGTAGAACAATCTCCTTCCTTACCTTTGGGGCCTGGTGAATTCAAACAGCTCTGGACTCTGACCGGAGTCTCAGTTTTGCCATTTTCAATCTGTGGGAATTGAAGCGAAGTGAGTCCAGCCCTGATGCCCACAGGGGCTCCATCTGTGGGTTTGACCTATTGGAGATGAAAAATGTTTGGAAAAAATTGCATGTGCACTTAACATGTGCAGATAGTTTTCTCTTGTTATTGCTCTCTAAATAATGACACTGCTGTTTATATAGCATTTACTTACACCTTATGTGTTTTAAAGAATCTAAAATTTAAAATATATTGGAAGCTGTACATAAATTATATGCAAATGCTATGCCATTTTATGGAAGGAGCTTGAGTAGTTTGGGAATTTGAATCTGTGTGAATCCTGAGAAAAAAAAGCCCCTGTGGATTCCAAGGAACAGGGGTTAGCTGGGATTACCTTCTTTAGGACTCAGTCTCCTCTTCCTTCAGTTATTTTATATTCTTGTGAGAATAGCAAGCAATGACTTGGAAAATGGTACTTAATACTCAACATGGTAGATTGAATATCTTCTAACATCTTTTGTGTAAAAATGTATTTTATTATTAATGATTTTTTTTTTCACTAATAGGATAACTGGCTTGTCCCGATTTTCCTGACACTTCCAGTTTTAATATTGGAAGTTGTTCTGTGTTCTTAGAAATCCTTACTACTGGGAAAACCAGGGTGGTTGGAGCTGGGGTTTGGACCTTGAATTCAGTTCACCCAAGGCCTTTGTGTTAGAGTCTTGCTCACCAGAGTGGTATTATTGGGAGGTGTTGGAATTTTTGAGAAGTAAGAGATAGTGAAAGATCCAGCTGTCACTGTGAGAGCCTGACTCATCCCCCTCTGCATGTGATTTGGGTGGATTTATCCTACGTTGCCTTCCTACCATGGTGGGCTGCTTCACCATAGGCCCAAAGCAGTGCGGGGGTAGGGCGGGGGGGGGGGGGCACGACAATGAATTACAGGCTAGAACCTCCCAAACCATGAGGCAAAATAAAAGTTTTCTCTCTGGAAGTTGATTATTGTAGTTATTTTCTTACAGTAACAGGAAGCTGAGTGGCACAGTTGGTCCCCCGCCATTGTATTCTGTCATATGACAGCGTCCTTGCTCTTAGGGCTTTCTTTTACAGTCTGCCATTAATGGTTAATCGTATCACCTTTCCTCCCACTGTTGTGATTCTTAAGTAGTCCCCCCACATTAGATTATAAATGGAAAGAAAACAGTGAATACATTGTTTTTCCTTATATTCGTCACCAAAATCTACATGGTGTTGTTTGAATAAGTATTCTGCAGGGGTTTGAAAAACGTGGTCCCCACTTAAGCCACTGAGTGTGAGCTCTCAGAAGAGGCTGTGGAACCTTGGTTCATCCTTTCTCATTGCCTCCCAGATCCTGGTGTGAATGGTTTGTTTTGCGCCATTCACCATCTGTTAGTCTCATGAGACGGCCAAAGCAGTGAGGTCACAAACTTTTGTACCCTTGTGGATGAGAATCTCTTTCTGGTGACAGATAATCCCAGGACACCAATCCACAAGTATGGGCCAATAATTATATGATTATAGAAGCATTTATTGCAAGTACCCTAACTCAGTGGGTGGCAACAACTTCATTAAATCCTCAAAATTTCTGAAGGTACATGCTTCATAAGCGTATGTTAGTGAAGTCTATCCGCTGGTTTTTATACTTGAGAACTATTTCTTTGTGTCATAGCAGAGAAAAAAGGAATGTGCTGGAAATTGGGTCATGGCAGGTAATACAATGGTTAAGATTTCAGGACATACGTTGTTGGATATAAAATCCTGTCCCTCCACTTACTAGCTCTGTGAAGTCAGATAAATTATATTAGTCACCTCAGCTGTATGTTCTTTTCAGTAAATGGTGAAGATACTGACTGATGTAATAGGGTGTTTTGAGCATTAAATAGAATAAACCTTGCTGCTGACTCTCTCTGTTATAATGGTTTTGCTACAGCTTGGTGAACAATTTGGACTCATACTGATCTATATTCCACTTAAATCACTGCTTCTGTTCTTACTTTTTTTTTTTTTTTTTGTTTCGAGGCTTTCTTCAAACCTGACAAGTCTCCTGAGCTCTGTGCAGGAATAATCTAGTAGTTCAGAGGAAAAAAAATTCCATTAACCACTGGGATTTGGGGGCCAGCGGGGCACTGGCCTGTGTTTGTTCAGAAGAAAAGTTCTGGATTCTTGAAGTCATTCTGTAAGCTTCTCAGAATTCCCTCTCTTTCACTCTCTCTCTGTTTCTCTCTCTCTTGGTAGTGAGGATTAAGACCAGGACCGTATCACTGAGCTACATCTCCTGCCTCCTCCACCTTTTCCTTTCTTAAATTTTGAGACAGGGTTTCAGTAAGTTGCTGAGTCACCCAGGCTGGCTCCAGCTGTGATCCTCCTGCCAGAGGTCTTGGTATGATTGAATCTTAGTGCCCAAATCAACAGCCTAAGCCAAAGATACTGTATGAGCTTTATATTTTCCATTCTTGTTCCCAAGAGTGATTTACCCAAACGGTGTATTACCCCAAGCCCTAGTCATGTGCTTTATTTTCAGAGAAGCCAAACTATATTACATAAAGCACAAGAGTCAGTTCCTAATGAAAGTTAGCTATAACTATTAATGGTAATTAAAATACTCAAATTTTTCCTTTGTGCTGAAGGGTGTACTAGAGATCTGTGTAATTTTCAAGGGTAAAGGAAACCTTCCAATTCTTTTTTGAAATAGACTTAAGATGAAGTCTCTGTTTTACATCTATGTCCACGCAGCCCGCATACTTGATACAGTCTTTATTGTACCAGGATAGATATCCATTGTTTTTTATTTCACAGAGATGTTTGAAGAATTCTAAGTAAGTGCTTTTACATGGTTCTTTCATCCCTCAGGCAGAGGATAGGAAATGACAGAAATTCATGGGAGCAGGATGTATCAAATACCTGTTAATCTTTTTATATTTTATTGCTGTTTCCACAGCATGAAAGAGGCTGGATTCATTATCGCCACTGGCAAATGCTGCTATTTGTCGAACATCCACTGTTCTCCTGTCTTAGAGATGTAGGCCATCATTGACTTTTTGCTTGTCTAATCACTTCGGAGAATGTTGTGGGTTGTTTGGAAGCTGTGACTGTCTTCTCAGTGCATCCTAAATGTGTACATTTCATCCTCAAGGAAAAGTGATTTTGAGAGCTTAGAAAGTCTGTCTGCAGTTAAAGAACATCTTGGAAATTCACAGGACTCAAAGGAAGGAGTTATCATGATGGAAAGACAACTAATACTCTTTATTCTCTGAATGATCAAGTTTTCTAAATATTTTATTCTTTGAAGATAGTTTTTGATTGGGTTTTGTTGGAGTTAAAGCTATCCCAATTTCATTTGTTAAATCTTCTTTTCTTTGCCTAAGAGTAATAAGGAAAATGTGTATTTTCTTTCCTGGCTTTTATTGTTAATGGTTCCTTTTATTGAATTCTCATTGGTCAAGACCACTCACAACTAAGTTAAATGTTTCTCTTTCTAGTCTAATTATACTTGAACTTATTTAATTAAAATCAAGAAGTTAAATCTCACTTTTTTTTTTTGTTAATCTGGACTTCAGTTTCCTTGAAAAATCTTGTTTTCTTATTCAGTGGACTCTGACACGTAAAGAAGCTTCATGAGTCTTTGATTTTATGTCCCTAGTAGGTTCTCTTCAATTCCAGCGATTTTGCCGTACACCTTCCCATTGTGACAAACATGCAAGAGTTAAGTAAGAAATCCTGTTGTCTGATCATTTAAACCAACTGTGCAGAGCATTTCATTTGGGGAAGACATGCCTTCTCCTTAGTGTAAGTAATGGAAATACATAATATGAAAAACTATCACAGGTACAATGAACTATTAATAGATAATGTTTGTGTAATATGGTAAGTATCACAGAGATGAAAAGATAATGGTAGACAACATTTAGTAGCACCTGTTTCAGGCATTGTACATTGTGCTAGCATCTGTTTCAGGCATTGTACATTTTCTTGTTTGTAGTTCTCAGAGTCTATGCCGAGATTTTATATATATATATATATATATATATATATATATATATATATATATATAGAGAGAGAGAGAGAGAGAGAGAGAGAGAGAGAGAGAGAGAGAGAGAGAGGGGGGGGGGGGGTCTTGCTCTGCAGTCCAGGCTAGTCCTGAATTCATTATGTACTCCAAATTAGCCTCCAAATCATGGTCATCCTCCTTTCTCAGTCTCTTGAATGCTGGGATTAGAGGCATGTGCCACCACACCCAGTTTATGTGGTCCTGAGGAACTGAACTCTGGGCCTTGAGTTGGCAAGATAAGCGTTTAACTGCTGAGTTATTCTTCAAGTCCCCTGAAGTTAGATATTGACTTGTTAGAGTTAACATAGCCTGTAAGAGATGGACCCAAGATTTCAACCAAAGTTGGCTTGACTCAGGGGTCTATATATTAACCATGACATGATCTACCTTATTTCTTATTTGGTATCTCATTTCATTCCCACTCTCCCGTTTTAGGGAGAATGTCTATCACACAGCCTTCAGCCTCCCTACCTGGGGGGAATGGGGTTAGGAGTTCTCTCCTGCCAGTCACCCTTCTCTTCCTCTGTGATACATACACTTTTGAAATCCTCAAGGATTCATGTGCTGTGTATCTGGACTGCTCTTGCTTTTTCTACCTCAGTAAAACTCTGCCAGGGATTGTCTTCAGCCAGGTTCTGTGCAAAGTAGAAGCTCAGGTGTAAGCCACGTGCTGATATATTGTAGAGGCAAAAGCAATTTTCAGGAAGCAGAAGTGAGGCGAGACAAAAACTTCAGTAGAGAAGGAGAGAAGACGGGATGGGTGATCTGTCACCTAGTGACTGAGCCAGTTACAACTTAGCGCAAGTGAAGCTGGCTGCTCAGATTCAGGGGACGTCTTCCAAAGGTCTGTGTGGAGACATTGTTAAATTGTCAATGTTGGGAAAGGAATGAAAGATGATGTTTCCACAGCCTCTCATTTCCCATGGTCCAAGGTTGTCCCATTATATCCCAACTGTCCAGTACTTCGGGGTTGCTCCACTCAGCATTTCTGCAGCAGGTTTTCTGGGGGAGTTACCAGCAAGCCTAATCCTAAAACAATGGAAGCATCTATTTGCAAGTTAGTAGGTATGAGAATAATCCATGGATACTCTCTACCTGGATAGTACTGTTTAGAGCTTCACGGACTCCAAGGGACCAGCCAAGATTTTGAGCTAGTTCTTCTGAACAGCAACACAAACTGAGAGTTGTGTTTTAAGAAGTGTGCAGCATGATGCTGTCATATCATGTGTGCACAGATCGTTATCTTAACTCCAGGAAGCTCTGCAGAATGTTTATCTGATAGGAAAAAATTGAAGAGAATAGGGATTCTAAAACAACTGCAGATCTTCTTAAGAAAGTAATTTCACTAGTCTCCACAGTAATGCTCCTGGTCTCCTGAGTGTCTTAGAGCAGAGGTTAGAGATTACCTCTGAAATTTCTGAGTGGCTTTGCTAGAAAACACATACACAGCTACAGAACACATTAGGTAATTCTGAATTTTTATTTAACAGTTCACATTAAGCAGGCACTCAAGATAATCATCATGCATTATCCCTGCACACTGCATTCTCAGGTGTCCAATAGGAACAAGGCTTTTCTGCCCCTAGTGAGCCTCACTGTGTCTCACTACACATGCCCATGAGCTCATGGAAACCTAGCCACTGTCAGAAAGGTGGTGGTGATTTAATAGTCCTTTCTGCAAGAAGATATAAACCTGCCCCCTTTAACCTATTAGATTGCTTTGCAATTTTCAGTGTCTTCAAAAGGAGTTAGTAGCAGACCGTGGCTAAACGAATCCAGGGAGTTGACGTTTAGTTCAGTGGGAAAGCCTCATTCAGCAGAAGGAGAGATTTGCCCTTCAGGTCGGTACTATCCCAACCTTCCAGAACACCATGAGTCCTGTACATGCAGGCTCTGTTGAAAACAAATGAAACTTAAGACAGCTTCCTGCTTGTACTCTTCATCCAGTGCCATCCTCATCCTTGCACTGGTCACAGAGCCCGGGAATTGGTACGTGTGGCATCCCAGTAGTGGTGATTTTGTGTGATGAGCAAGGACAGCCATTTTGACAGCTAGAGTAAGTCAGTGGAGGTGATGTTCACTACTCTGTTCCCAACACCAGGCATTGGCACCAGTGGCACGGACATTAGTGTCTTTGGCTTTCAGCACCAGCAGCGGCCTTTGCCCATTCTCAGTAGCCTTAGTGACATGAGATTTTGCAGCTTGCAGTAGACAGAAATAGCTGGGATCAGGGTCTCAGAGGCAAAGAACTTTGGTACAAAATGCTGGTTCTTTCTGATCTTGTTCCTGTAATTAACCTTCCAGATTTCAGTTTCCTTCCGTAAAGGAGGAATGGTAATAACTATTTTCAAGACTTGTTATGAAAACCAAGTGTGATCATGTTTGTAATGTTTTACCCAGGAAAATATCTAGATCCTTCTAGGTGCCTGGTAGATACTGTTAGATGTCATTAAAACATATGTTATATAAATCAATGTTAACATTTCCTTGCTTATATTTTTCAGGCAAATCTTTAGGCCCTCATGATATAATAATAAAATACACAGGGAGTCAGTGTTGTGGAGGCAGGCAGTCTCATGCAAAGTTGGGCATGCGTTTTCCTCTTTTCTTGAAAGACAGATGAGATGAGTGAGATACAGAGGAGGCTGACTGTGCCTCTATACTCTTTAGTGATCATGTGCTGGAGACACTTCTGCTAAGAAAACTTGGTCCAATATCATGAGGAAAGAAATAGGCTGATCCTGGGACCTTCGTTTTTTTTTTTTTTTTTTATTGTAGACTATAGGCTGTACTCTCTCTGTGATGACTGCTTAGCTCTTCCAGTAGCACAAAAGTAGTCACAAAATATTTAAATAGATGAATGTGGTGTATTCCAATAAAACTTTATTTACACAGGTAGGCCACGGGCTCTGTTTAGCCCATGGACTATAGATTGCCTGTTTTTAGACTACACCAAAATACAACTTCTATCTCTTATTCATACTCTACCAGAAAACAAACCCTTTCCACTTCCAATACTGTGCCATTTCCTTCTCTGCCATTAACATTTCATTTTGACTTTATAACTCTTTAACTGCATGTAACATTTACATAAGACTGTAAAGTATAGTGATGTATTCATTATTTTTTATTACTTAGAGGATGAGGGAAAATGAAATGTGCTCACTAGCTACCGTAGTCAACTGATAAAATTATATAGTCACCATTCATTGGTCGGTATATAAAATGATAAAAGAAATACATATTCCATTATTTTATAAACATAGTGTATGAAACTCATAATTACTTGTAACACTAAATGCCATCTCATTCTGTGAGAGATGCAAAGCAAACACTGAAAAATCATGTCCTAGGCATAATATAATCTTCAGGATTATGTTCAGTGTGCACATTAAAGTGAAAGCAAGCCCCGAAATTTAGCATCAGGGAAATGCTCTTGTACTAGTTGACTTGAATATCTAAATATTTTCACTTCACTACAATGCTTGGGTGGATTTTTGTCTGTACTGGTAGGTGTACACAGGAAAGCTGCAAGTCCCATTAACGCAGGGTCTCCCAAATCGTGTGGTTGCAATTTAGGTGTTCATACATGTACACACATAATCATGTATACATTCTTTTGCATCAGATACACTCTCAGTGTAAAATGTACCTATATATTTTATATATTATTATTTATATTTTGAAGCTCCTGTTGGTTTAATCTCATAGTCTCCAGCTGTGTCAGAGACAAAAATAATTAAGAGAGCTTAGACATTGGTCTTTGCCTTATTTTTGCTGAATTGCCCTATCAATAAGAGAAGCCTATAAACAAGTAGGTGATTCAGGAATTCTGCAGTGGGGCTGGGAGTGTAGATCAGTAATAAGATGGTTGCCTACTATGCGTGAGACTCTGAGCTCAGCCTGCAGTACTTAAGGAAAACCAAAATAAAATCCTCGTGTAAAAAAATGAGCTGATATTCAAAATATCTTCACTCCGGATATTGTGCTCTGCTTCAAGTTCCCCTTGTCTCCACCTCTAGTCAGTAACTTTCATTTTCCTACTGGGAAGCTTCTAGTTTACTAGTCATTTTTTTTTTTTTTTTTTTTTTTTTGGTATACTGAGACCTTGAATTGTTTTTTGAATTTTAAGCATATTCAGACTTCCTAACTTTTTCATCATTAGGAGTGCAATATTGTACTTTCTTGTAAAAATATTTATAGTTTTCAGCACTAAGATACATCTTCCCCTATTCTCCATCAGGCCTTTGTGGGAATTCCTGAGTATCTTGAGATAACAAATGAAACTTGATATATGTTACCACTCATGACAACTTGTTTAGGTGATCTGAGATTTGTTGAGTGTTATGACGCCAAATAAATTGTAGAAATATCTTGTCTGAGGCTCATAGAAGATGGGTTCAAATGCTTAATTCCTTATTTCAAATGATTTTGCTCATCAAGATGGCCTCATTATTCTCATGGTTTGGTGTGTCATATTACACATTTGAGCTTCAAAATAAATGCACACTAATAAAATATAATATCAAGGTTCTAAATGGGCGTGATATCAACTATTTTTCCACGACTAAAATACAAAAATAAATATAATATTAAAAGTGAGTTGGTAAGTGAGTGTGCCATGGGCTGAGATATTTAACCAAACTAAATCCAGTGATGAAAGCTTAGGAACCACATGTTTCCAAAATTAATTTTTTGATGCAGAGAAAAAGCTTAAATGTTCTCACAGAAATTCACTCATAAGTTTCTGTATCTAACTAGCAAAAGCCAGATGTTCACTTTTGCAGTTGTATGTGGATAGTGGGTATCCCCTGTCACAACCCACACATTTCCGGTGTGTTATCAGTCATTTGTCTCGGCTTTGGGCTGAGAAAGATGCACAGTAACTTCATCCGTCTGGAGCTTCTATTTCAGTGAGAGAAGATAGAACAAGAAGTGTAATAGGGTACTATTACGTTACGTACCGATAACACAATAGTGTTGTGAGATGAAAACAGTCTTGCAGGCTCATCTGCTCAGGAGGTCTGGGCTGGGGAGAAGTGTCTTAATGTCTTAAACAGGTTTTTTGATGGATAGTTTCATTGGGAAGCTGATTGGTTCATCACAGACTTGAAGTGGATGAGGCCATGTAGATGGAGGTTTTTTGGGGTGAAGTGTAGGCAGCAAGAGGGTAGGTCAGTTCAGAGGCGCTGAGAAAGCAGGGGAAAGTGAAGAGGCCACTGTTCTGGGGCAGACGCAGGTGAGGATCACAGGCTGTGGCTACTCATCTCTCTCCACTGTCTTAGATACTGTAGGAACTTTCCAAGTCTGTGGTCGTTAAGCCGTTACTATCATCTTACCATTTGACAGATGATGGCAGAGCCATACAGGTTAAGGGCATGGCTCAAGGTCATGGCAATGTTGTCTTGTAGGCGTGTTTAGACTTTTCAGGAGGACTTTACTCTTTGAATCTTAAAATCCTAGTTTTGTTCAAAACTCTGAAAAGTTTAAGGAACTCTCTTCGGGTTGCATAAGTAACAAATGCTAGGGTTGGGATTAAAATTGAGTTCTCTATTATAAGATTGGTGTTTCATTACTTTATATGTTTCAGGGCATCTGCATATGGAGATAAAGGATCTTATGAAACTGCCTAATATCACCTAACAAAAGCAGCTATTAATGAACAACGTGAGGTTGGATAGGCAAATACTATCGTGAAGGTAGTTTATCATCATGAACAATCTGAGTTTTAATGATTTGCATCTGGGAAAAAGGATCACTTTAGTATTCGTCTTTAGCTGCTTCAGAATTTTGTTGCTGGATGGAAAACCTGACATTCACAGTGTAAAGGTGGGAAGGTGTATTTTTGCTCACAGTTTCGGAAGGCCTCAGTCCATTCAGCAGTGGCTGGCAGTGATGGAAGCACATGGCAGAGGCCTAGCTGGAGAGAAGCTGTTCATGGCATGGCACACCAAAAGCTGAGTGCAAGGGTGGGCGGGCACATAAACGTCTAGGTCCTGACTCAGTGGTCTGCCCCTTCCAGCCAGGCCCTGCCTCTTAAGAGAATGTGGAATCCATAGGTATTTAACAATGTCCAAATGTATGAAGCTCTTGGAGGATATCCAAGTCTAAACCATAACAGTATTTGTGGAATAACTTCATTTAAAGAGAAGAGGATATAAGTAAACTCTTGTCTAGAGTTTTCAATGCTGATTAGATTCCTTGGGCCAGTGGATGTGCAGTAGACAGTTTTATTCTCCGGGGAACAGTGATGCTATCCACACTTTTGTTTTAATCATGATTTGAGATAGAGGGTATTACCAATATCTAGTTAGTAGAAGCCTGAGATGGCACTAAACATCTTACAGAGCACACAACAGCCCACCCTCGGCCTCAGCCCTCCAAAAGAATTACGTGACCTGAAGTATCAGTAATGCCAAGATTGAACAACTCTGTCTTAGCAGATTTTGCATAGGATGTGTAATTTGGGAACTGGATTCAGGAAAACTATTATAGTAGTTTATGGTTTTAGTTTATGGATCTAGTTGATTTGAAAAAACAAACACCAAATAGCAACATTTTTCTCCAAAAGAGATGTGACAGAGTGGAGACAAATGCAGATTTCAAAGCATTTACATATGACATAAGCTTCTGAGGCTGCTGTTCACTTTTCTGATGTGGTCCTTTCTGAAATGCTCAGTTTCTTTATCCTTAAAATGGGAAATATGCAAAGATATTGTTTTGGGATTAAAACATATATATGTATATATATACACACATTTTGATATACATATTAATATACATATATTGTCACCCAAGTTGGAAACAAATTTTAGTTATCTTTACAAAACACCTGTTCCAATTGAAAAAAATACATACACTATTAAATGACAGGGAATGAGGTACAAATTATAGTCTCCCAGTTACCCTGAAACCTGTGAGAAATGTTGCGAGTCAGAGGCAGGTTTTATCTGTGTGAAAGCAGACCCAGTTTTGATCTACAGATGTCAGTTGTCTGACATATGCTGTAATAGCTTGCCCACCTTCGCAGATCTGAGAGGAAGAAAGAATGTCATGGGCAGTATTTCAAGGGTATATCTCACAATATTTTTGAGGGATGGTGATTAACTGGATTGCCTTTTTTTTGTTTTGTTTTGTATTTATAAAATGCCTAACTCCAGAAAGGAAGAAAGGAAGTTTTGCACTCTAAGAAATTTGTTAATCCCCCCCCCCCCCCACACACACACACAAAATCCCCTCCTAGTGGAGTGTTCACAAAGTACACATTTTGTATAAGTGGGCAGCTTTTTGAGAGTTTCTTTTTAAATTGCTTTCTTCGTGGTCGGTGGGGTGATTTCTCCCTGTTTTTCATTGTTGAAAGCCAAAGTAGCGATTCTGACTCCTTGTCACTTAAAGAGGAGGAGATTTATTGCGCTTAACCGAGAGGGCACTGTTGGAACAGGGACAACGTAAGTTAACTGTAATCAGGGCGCTCCAGCCTGGCTGTCACGGCCTCCTGAGTCGTTTCTTATCTGGCCCTGCCCCTTGGATATCAGACTGTCCACAGAAATGGGACTGCAGAAAAGGCTCCGAAGCAATCAGCTTTCAGCTTGCGGTGGGGCACAGGCTGGGGCCACTGACTTTATGAGTTCTGCTTTATACCATCAGTTATACTTCCCTGTTGACAAAGTACAGCACGTCTAGTAATTATTTCTTCAGCAGTTTGTGTGAAGGAACTGCTGCTCAGTGGAACTAACTTGTTTTCAGTTAGAATTGAAGCACAGGCCAAAGGAGCAAGAACACGGAATTCTGTCTTAGCATAAGAACAGAGGTTTCAGCTCAGCTTACGTCTTTGGTGCTTAGATTTGGTTACAAAGAGACAGAAAAGTGTTGCACGTGGGAATCAGGGTCATTCTAACAAAAGTTCTACACTCCTGAGTCAAGGGCTCAGTGTTGGATTCTGAACGTACTTTCTCACAGGGAATTTTTTCATTTTCTTTTTTCTAGGATTTTAAAAATTTTTCTACCCATTTTATTGATATGTATAAGTGCAAAATTTAAGGTTTACAATGAGGTTTAGCATTTCGTGCACATACATATCTTGTCAAGGTGACAAGGACTTTCCCACTCTCCTTTTGATCCTCCCCCTACCCACCCGTTCCTCCCCGCCCTATCCTCCTGTTTCACTTTTCTAATACCACAATGATTTCACTTAGGTGTGTGTTTGTTTTCAGTTCTGTCTTAGGAAGATATATGGCTAATATTTTTTATATTATTCTTTTGTAGTACTGGGTATTAAACCCAGGATCTTTGCATTGAGTTACATGCCCAGCCCTTATCTGCTTCTTAATTTTGAGACAGTTCTCCCTAAGTCACTGAGTTGTCCAGGCTGAGTTTGAACTTGTGAGCCTCCTGACACAGAATTCCAGATTGATGAGATCATAGATATGTGCCACTGCATCCACTGGTATCTCTAGTTTACACATAACCAGAATCATAGGATTTAGTAATAATAATTATCATTCCAGTTTTAGACTATATTTTATTTAAGACATCCTCTAACATTCCTTAAGTAAGAGCTGACCTCAAAATATAGTAATGGGAAGTTTTATATTTAACTAAAATAAAAACTTTGTGGCTACAGAACAAAGTTCTTTCTCTCTTTTTTTACAGGTTTAAGATAATGTGGATATCATATCATTTCCCTTGTATTCAACTCATCATAGTTTAACAAAGAGGAATTTTGCCTTTGGATTTGAGTACTATATTTTCTCCAGAGATACACTTGTATAATGTTTGTTTCAGAACCTAGGAGTTTAATTTATAATTTTTCATAATGGTCAGCAGTTGTCAGGGTAGAAGGCAGTGACAGAAGAAAGGACAGAGTAGAGTGAGTGACATTTTTGGCAATGGCCTTTTAAAACTACTCCCAGGCATTTTTGCACAGTTTATAGTAGGTTGAGGCACTGGTGGCGTTTGAAGTTTCCCTGGAGGTGATACCTACTTGTAATGGGATGTATGATCTAAACTCTGCTTAGTACAAAATAATTTTGAAGCTTGCACGTCTTATATGTCAGGGTATTGTTTAATGAGACGGTGTTAATATGAGAAGTTCAGTGTGAGAAGAGATTTTACTTCATTATTTTTCTATATGAATTAAATCACTGAGTTGTATTATAAACACAAAAGAACCTAAATAATAAGTTTTTTATTTTTGTAAATTCTCATAACTTAAAATTTAACTTTTTTTTTTGTAAATACATGAATTCCAAATTCTGTAACGCGTTAGAACCATGGGGTGATAATTAGTGAGCGTCTGTGTCCACCCCTTTTTCAGAGGTTCACTCCTTTCCTATCTGACCTTTGCCTCTCTCTCTACCCTGCCATTATGTTGGGGCCTTTTTATGTTGTTGTTTTGTTTTGTTTTGTTTTTTTTTTTGTGTGTGTGTGTGTGTATTTCGAAAGAGGATCACCTATCTGTAGTCAGTCTTTTGTGCTTGGTGTATTTTACTGAGCATTATTGACTCTAGGTGGCCCCATTTTCATTCAAATGCTTCATATCTGTCTTTCTTTATGGCTACATAGCATTCCAGAGGTACCACACCTTCTTAACCATTCCTATATGGATGGGCAGGCAGGTAGGTTGCTTCCAGGATTTGGCTATTATGAATTGTCCTGCTGTACACATGGATATGCATTTGTCTTCTTAGTACGTTGACTTTATTTCTTTTGGGAATGTGCCCAGGAGGGCGGTAGCTGGATCAAATGGGATTTCCATTCTCAGCCTTCTAAGAAATTTCCAGACTGCTTCCCATAATGGCTGTACCAGATTTCCTTCCCATCAACAGTGCAGCAGAGTTCCTTTTTTTTTTTTTTTTTTCACATCCTTGCCAACAATTGTTGTTTTCTGAATTTTTCATGCAGGCTATTCTAACTGGAGTGAGGTGACACTTCAATGTTGTTTTTATTTGCATTTCTCTGATGACCAATGTAAGTCATTGTTTAATGCTTGAAAACATGCTCTGCCCAGATCAAGATGGGGAATATTACCAGAATCCTGGAAATACTCTTGGTGATTCCTCTTGTTCACTAACTTCCTCTCCATTGGTAGCTTCTGCCATGATTTCTGCAATCAGAGATTCATCTTCTCACCTTGTGTGTATGTTGGGGGTTTCGGGGTTGGGTGGGTGGTAGTGCAGATTGAACTGAGAGTTTCACACTGAGCTAGATCCCAGCCTAAAAATTTGTTTTTTAAAGAAAATTTGAGATAAGGTCTTGCCAAGTTGCTAAACTGTCCAGCCTGTGTTGGAATTTTCCAACCTCCTGTCCTTGTCTCCCAGAGTGTACTGGAAGGCACGACTTAGGCTTCTGTTTGTGAACTCTGTATAAATAAATCGAACATTGTGTTCTCACTTGTGCCTATGTTGTATGTCTCAATATTTTGTGAGATTTATCCATTTCAGTGTGTATAATCTTGTATAATTGTGTTTAATTGATATATACTATAAGAAAATAATTTGGTTGTGTTTTATTTTATTAATAGATATTTGACTTAATAGCAGTTGGGGATCTTATGAATAGTTGTATTTTCTTTCAACACTTTCAGATTCAGTATTTCTGCAGAGAAGTAAAGGGCCTTATAATTCCTTCTTCTTTACTCCTCCTCCTGTTTTTCTTTCTGCTTTGCCTTCTTCTCCCCTCCCCCTCCCCCCCACAACTGGAAATTGGACCCAGAGCCTTGCATATGCTAGAATAGTGTTTCACCACTGATGTACATCCTTCCTCCTAAATGGATTCATTCTTGATAGATTTGTGAGTGAAGTTAAAACAAGAATAATAAGAAACATCGAATGGTCTCTCTGATATGAGAGACCCAGATCACAACTCTTATGGAACTTAAAATGAAAAACAAAGTGAAACAGGGGGGTTGGGTGGGGAGGGAGAGAAGGGTGGGTAGGTGAAGGGACAAAAGGAGAGCGGGAAAGTCCTTGTCACCTTGACAAAATATGTAGGCGCACAAAGTGCTCAACTTGATTGTAAACCTTAAAATTTGCAGTTTTACTTATCAATAAAATGGGGAAAAATAAGTAAAAGAATAATAAGAAAATAATAAGAGAGACTTCCCTTAATGAGAAATATTTTAAGACTTTCTCACGCTTTTTTTCTGTTATTTTATTAAAATATGCGAGTTACATTTTTTACGTGTTTATGCACTATCCTAGGATACATTGCTGATTTATAGTGCTTGATATCTGTGGTTTATGGTGTTTGGTATCTGTGATATGTTGGTATTCCTTAGCTTGTAAATGGTTTTTCCATTATTTAAAATTGCTTCTGCACATTTCTTGTCTTTTTTTTTGTGCTTTTACATGTATGTTAATCTTTTTAGTTCTCTTTTAGTCTATGTTATGTGTATTTTATTCCTTTTCTTTTCTGATTCATACTAGTTTATCTGACTTATTTTCCAAATCATTAATCTTTGCCTCTGTCTAATCTGCTGTCAACCTCTTTCTCTTCAGTTCTGAAGCCCAGTAATTTCATGTCTGCATCTAGAATTTCCAGTTCATTCTTTTATGGATTCCAGTTCTCTGATGGTATTCTTGAACTTTTTCTTTCTTTTGAAAGGCATTAATTCATTACTCTAAGTCTTTGATAACTTTAAAACCAGCGCTGCCTCTGAATGTCATGATGTGGTCCTTTTTTTATACCTTTTAGTCCTTTATATTTTTATTACTATTTCCTTAGATAATGGTTACTGGCTTGGAAAACCAGAGAGACTCTCTGAGGCCTTAGCGTTATTAAGAGTAAAGGTAGAACACCAGAGTTCAGGAAGTGGAAGCTGGTTCCTGGCAAGATTTCAGTCTTTGTTGGGACTGGTATTTTTATAATGTACCATATTCCTGAGATACAGTCTTTTATGGCTTACAACTAGAAAGCTGATGTATTTATGAGATTCTTCATCTTTTGTTAGTCTTTTTGTACAAGCTTCTTAAATCTTCCTCAATATGAGACAACTCCCGTACTCTTCAACTTCTTGGTTTCTCCAAGAGCTACCCTCTTGGTTGCTGATTTCTCCTAAGCTGTTCTTAATTTCTGCTCGTACAAATTACTGGAAACTTCCAGGGGGGAATGAATAGAATTCAGGCTTAACTCAGTGATATTCTTTTCTCTTTAGGTTATTGACCCTTTTCATATTGATGTCTTTGGGTCTCCTATGGCTTTAAGTAGATGTCCAGATAGTTTTGTCTGCTAAAAGTTAGTATGCTATTATTAGGAATGGAAATTCTAAAAGTCTTTTTACATGTCCTCATTTAAATATAAACTTCTCTCTTGTAATATTAAACAGAATGACATTTTTACTTGTATTTACCAGTGATTTGAATATCATTTGTCTTTACTATTAAACTGTACATTTTTCTCTTTTTTTGAGACAAGATCTCGCCCTGAAGTCCAGACTCATCCTGAACTCACAATGTAGCACAGGCTGGCTTTGAACTCACAGCAATCCTTCTGCCTTGGTTTCCCAAGTGTGGGAATTACAGGTGTGTGCCACCACACCTGGCTTATATGGTGCTGGGGAATTGAACTTAGTGCCTTGGGCTTGCTATTACTCCGGCCCCTAAACTTTAAGCTTCAAGAGGGAAGGGAGCATATGTATTTTTTGTGTATCAGTCAGTACCAAGTAACCGGACTAAAGCCTCATTAAAAATATAAAATCAAATATTATGTGAATGAACGAGTGATGAGTTTTTGAGTGTGTGTAGAAAATAGGACAAAGTTCAAGTCACAAGGCAAAATTAGTCAATTTTGGCAAGAACAAAGGAAATAAAATGGTTGTCAGGAAGGCCTTTAAGCAATCTCACGTGATGGAACTTGGGAACATGGTGTGAACTCTGAAAATGGTGTGAAGTGAGCACATTGTGAAGCCGCCCATAGAGCCTGTGGACAGAGAGAGTGCTATCAAAGGGATAGTGAGGTTCGATTTGTGGGTCTAAGACTATTGTGGTGATGAAACAGGACATTCTTTTGAAAGCATCCACTGCAGTGCTTAAAGAATAAAATGGATATTTACCCTCTATGGCTGCCACTGGCCTGTCCTCAAGGAGTGAAAGCTAGCTTTTAAAATTCTATGTGGTTAAAATTCCTGTGCTGTATTCTTTGGTAAGACAAAGTGCTATTGATTGTCAAAGCTCTTGGAATCGCATGTTTAAAAGGGACTTTGAATATCATAGAGATAAGATAAAATAAACTAGAAGCATGTTGACTCTCTGAGGATTCTGGCTAAAAATAAGTAAAAGGATGGCCTATATCAGAGCTCTGGCATTAGGTTTGTTTTGGGGGGAAAGGAAAAAAAAAAATAGATTTGATAGCTTTGTTTAAATGAATCAGGAATGAGCAAAATATTTGATATGAGCTGGTTCAAGTTAAAAATAAGGAACACTAATTGTTTTTTCAAATTCTAATTGTCATTGACCCCTTATAACTTATATCAGCACTTAGAAAATTTTATCAGTATATCGTTGCACATATTACTTTGTTGGAATTAGGCATTAACATCTTTTTTATTCTTAGAAGTGGAGGATTTGGGATTTGCTGGTTTATTGCGTATGTGGTATTATGTGCGTACTATGTGCTCAGCCCTGTCCTGGGCCTAAGAGATAGGGTCATCTTAGTAGGGGGGCTGTGCTTCATCTGAGGTAATACAGAGCACTCACGTATGCTGAACTGAATGTGCATGGCACCATGTTGAGAGAGCTTGGACAACCAAAAAGGAAAAGTGTATTGTTGTCATGTAGGGTTTATCATGACTCAATCAATGCCAGGAGCAGCAATTAATATATCTAGCCCTGGATTACTACCAGCCTGAGACTGTCATTATTTTCAACAGTGCAGCCCAGAACCATGTATGTGGCTAGACTTAAGAGCAAGGACTGTTGTCACACAGAGAGAAAATTCTACAGATGTCTTTTTTTTTCAAGTAAAAATCTTATTTATTATTCATTTGTTTCTTAATTATTAGGGATTGAACTCATACTGAGCTGCATTTATAGCTCTTTTGAAAAATTTAAAAATTTTCCTCCATTTTATTGGTGTGTGTAAATGCAGTACATAATGTTTACATTGGTCTTGAGTATTTTGAGCATATATATATTGTGACAAAATTACAAATCCTTCCTCTCTTTCTTTTTGACCCTCCCATCCACTACTGTCCAGTTCTCATTATTCTCCTCAATTAGTTCTGTGAAATGATTATAGTCTTATGGTTTCTGTCATATGAGAAATGCAGATGTCTTTTTTTAGAGGCCATACAGTTTAGTGATGACAAGCATCAGACAACTGATGTCAGATGTGTTACCTTGATAACCTCAGGTGATATTCTGTTTTAGTAAATACTGAAATCTGCTTCTAGCCTTTGAAAGTGAGCCTTCTCTGATGAGTTCTCTAAGAAAGACAGATAATTCACATTTCACCCGGAAATATGTCTTGATGTCATAGAACACAGAGACAATGACGATAGCCATGGACAATCAGAACAGCCTTTTATTACCCTTTTATGTGTGTTTTTTGTGCTTCCTGGATGATTGTCTTCTATTCTGTGCCATTAGCCATTGCTTTAAGTGGTGGCAGTAAATATTTTACAGGAAGGGAGGAGACTCCCTTACAGGAATAAGCAAACTCTGGATTTTCATACAGAGCCAAAGTACTGATGGTGTGACACTTTACAACATCATTAAACATCATCTGGCTGCCACCACTCAGACTGCATCAACAGTTTCTAAATCTAATAGAAGGTGAAACAAGTGCACTCTAGATTGTGTAGACCCTGAAAATGAAGAGTGGACATTATTGAACAAGTTTTATTAGTACTCTATAACCTAAGATTTCTGCTTTGGGATCAAATCACTGTCTGGGTCTGAAGACCTGATGTGTGTGTCCCTAGTCCCTTGATACCTCAACTAAAATAATTCAGAAAGGTAGCGAGCTAACCAATTAATTTCTTGTTAGTCTGAATTAAAAAGTTAGGAGCTAGGAAATATTAGGAAATTCTAATATAAAGTCATTTTATAATTTACTAAATTCTTATCCAATATACTTAAAAGTTGACTTTCTCTTTCTTCTCATTGCTTTGTGCTTCTGACAAGTCTCCAGTCACTCGTGTCCCCCATTTACAGCTTAGTGGTACCCTTCCCCGCTCCCGGTCATTTTGATTTCTATCTGGTAGCTTCCTATGTTTCTTCCTGTGCCTCAGATAAACTGTTTACTAGTGCTTTGGCTAGTACATTTTATCCACATTAGTGCTGTTGGTCCTTCTTATGCCTTTCATTAATCCTTGATTCAGTGAAGATTCATATTTATGTCCTTATCGGCAATGCTCTATACAACATTTGACAAGTAGAAAAATATGATAAACCTACAAACTGTTTTATTTTTCTTTATTTCCCCCATTTTTGATATCTATGTATGTGATACATAGGTAAACTGTTTTAAAGAAATGTTTATTGAGTAAGCAGAGGGGCAGAGGAAACACTTCACAATTTTTCCCTTTGTATGTATGTGTGTGATACATAGTGATTATAATGAGCTCGAGTATTTTCTATATATATTTGTCAAATCAACATTACAATCCTTTCCCTTTCCTGTTTTTGGCCCTCCCACACCCTCCTAATCCACTCTAACTCCCGCCGTCAAACCCATTTTATCCTAAAAAATGTTTGCATTCCGGATTTCTCATATTAGGGAAACTGTGCGATATTTAACCTTGTGAGTTTGACTCACTGAGCATGATGGTATAAACTTGTGACCATCTACCCACAAAAGCTTCGCCTCTGCGTGATGGAAACGCAGTACTCCACTGTGTACATACTCCACATTTTTTGTCTATTGGTCTGTTGATGGGTATTTTGGCATCTTCCACATTTTAGCTATTGTAATTTGTGCTGCTATAAACATGGGTATATATTCATTTCTGTTATCCATTGCTTTTTCCCAGTCTCTTTGAACAGTGTTTTATTTATTTTATTTTTCCCCATTTTATTGATACATATAAGTGCAAAATTTAAGGTTTACAATGAAGTTGAGCATTTTGTGCACCTACGTATCTTGTCAAGGTGACAAGGGCTTTCCCACTCTCCTTTTGTCTCTCCTCCACCCCCCTTCCCTCCCTCCCCACCTTACCCTCCTGTTTTAGTTTGTTTTTTGTTTTAAGTTCCATAAGAGTTGTGATCTGGATTTCTCATTTAAGCCTTTTGGAAAGATACCCAGAAGAAGTATCACACTTGACGTTTAGAGAGAATGCATGAAAAACTGCATGATTCAGGAAAGGGCCGGCATGTATCCCAGTGCCACCGGTTTTTTGTTTGTTTGCTTGTTTTGTTTTGCTTCTAATGTATGTAGCTTTTTAGTCTTTTATGCAGACTCTTTTATTTTAGATTTCTAGGTTTAGGGGCCAAGGAGAGAGATAAGTAGCAACATGAAACAAACACAGTGTAGTATGGCTTTGTACCAACAAGGCAGCATCAGCTTTGCATCATTCAATACATTAACATTTCTGAGACTGGATCTCGTTCTGCAGTCTAGGCTGGTTCTCAACTCACTATGGAGCCCAGGCTGGCCTTGGACTCGTGGCATTCTTCCTGCCTCAGCCTCTTGAGTGCTGGGATCACAGGTGTGTGCCACCGTGCCCAGTTTATATGGTGCTGGAGAATCAAACCCAGAGCCTTGCACTTGTCCCAGCCCCCGTTATTATTTCTGCAGTGAAAGGGATAAACATTCACACTAGGGAAAGACTGAAAATTGGCTCATATAAGTTCAGTTGGGTTTTTGTAGCCACATGAGTTTGCCTTGAATATATGATGAAAACAGTATGCGTTTGAGAGCTTTTTGGAGTTTGAAATTATAGATAAGCGATGGTCAGCCTAAACTGGGATCGTATTGGAACGCCTTACTGCTTATTTCAGAGGTTGAAAATGGTTGACTTGAGGTGTGATCTGTGTAGACATGACATTCTTTCCCCTTTACCAAATGAAACTGTACTATGCTTAATGAATAAACAGTAACTGAAACTTAGAAATCAAAAGATTTCACGTTAGAAAATACCCTTTGAAAGATCCAAGCATCTATTAACACTGGCTCTTTGTCTAGTCTTGGGCAAATTAATTAACTTTCTTATTATTAGTTTCCTCATCAAAACAATAAAATGACAGTAGCTATTATGTGAGTTTCTTTTGAAGATCAAATGAGGAAAAGTACACTGAAATTTTAGCAGACTAGTTATTAAAAAACTGCCTGCTGTCTGAAACTTGTTAAAGTGAACTCTTTAAGTCAGTTTTTCATTTTGTTCAGTGTCTTGGAATAGAAATAATATTTGGATGAAATTTTGAGACAGAATTTAATTATGATAGAGTTGGTGAAAAATTATATTATCTTAAAATGATGCAATGACTATAAAAGAAAATTAGGAGAAATTTGAAATATTGAATGTAAATATTTTCAAAATTGTAAATGGAGAGACTTGCCTTGTTTTGCAAACATGTCTTTTCATTTATTATTCATTTGTCTATATTTTTATTTGGAGAGAATTACAGATTCACATGCAAAGTAAAAATAATACAGACAGCCTGTGTGCCCTTTTTCTCCCTACTTCCCTCCAACTGTAACGTCTTGCAAAATCATTGTTCACTGTCTCCACCTAGACAATGATATTGACAGAGTCGAGACAGAACAATTTGTCAAATTTGTGTAGACAAACCCACTTTTCTCTCATCCTATTCCCTTTATTCATTATTTATTCACCAACAACTCTGCACTGTTCTGCCTTTCTGTAACTTCTATAATGTGATAGAAATAAAACCATATCGTATGCAACCTTTAGGGACTGGCTCCTTCTCTGGAGAGTCACTTAGGTTGTTGCAAATATTAGTACTTGTTCTTCTTTAGTACTCAGCATTATTCCAAGTTGTGGATGTACTGAGATGTATTTAATTACTCACTCGCTGAAGGAAATAATATTATTTCCAGATTTTTGGCTATTGTAAATAAAGGTGCTATACACATCTCTTAACGGGCATGGTCTGAACGTAAGTCTTCATTTCTCTGAGGTGAATGTTCAGGTTTGGAAATGCTAGGTCACGTTGTGGTTGCATGGTAGGGTTTTTATTTTATTGTTATTATTGTTTTAAGGAAACTGCCAGACTCTTTTTCATAATGGCTGTGTCATTTTACATTCCTGCCAATAATATGTGACAATCCAGTGTCTTTCTATCCTTGCCATAGCTGGCATTGTCACTGTTTTAGCCAATCTGGTGGTTGTGCAGTGGTATTGTATTGTTTTTTAGTTTGCATTTCCTGGAGACTTTGGGGGATTATCTGTGCATATTTTCCATTAGTTTGTCATTTCTCCGCCAATGTTAGGAACTGTCGTCAGTGAACCAGTGAATCAATGAAATCAGTGAAATTAAAAAAAAAAATCTTTTGCTTGTTTTCTTACCAAATTGTGTGGCTTGCTTTATTATTACTATTATATTATCATTGTTATTATTATTATTATTATTATTGCATTATTAGTGATTGAACTCAGAGCCTTTGCTCTGACCAACATTGCTATCCACGTTCATTGATTATTGAGACAGGGTCTCATTAAGCTTTTAAGTGACCCTGGTCGGGCTTGAACTTGGGATCTTTCTGCCTTAGCCTGCTAGAGTGCTAACGTTATAGCTTGGTACCCCTAGGCCGGGCGAATTATGTGGCTTTTAACTGTTGTTTGAGAATTCTTAGCCAGACTAATGCTACATTCATAAAATGCATTTGAAAGTTCTTTCTTCTAGTTCTCTCCCTCCTTCCCTCCCTTTTCCCTTCTTCCCTTTCTCTCTTTTTTCCTTCCCTCTTATTTTCTTCCTTTCTTTCTTAGAATTGAACCCATGGTTTAAGCATATACTTTATCCCTGAGATACACATAAAGCCTCATCTTGTACACTCCAGTTGAGATTTTGTAGTTGTTGTTGGCGTTTTGTCTTTAAATATTTGGTAGAATTCTTCAATGGAAACCTGCACTGGAAATTTCTATTTGTGGAGTCTTAATGTTATAGATTTAAGGAACGACCCACTTTATATCCATTGCCAAATTCATGTGTATATGAAGAGTTTGGGCCGTATTCCTTTATTATCAGTTTGATGCATGGAGGGTCTGTACTTACAGTTGCAGTTTTATTCATAATATTGGTTACTTGTGCTTTCTCTCCCTTTTCCCTCCCAATTGTTAGAGTTTTGTGAATGTTGTCACTCTTCCCAGAGAATCACCTCTTTGTTCATTGTCTGTCTGTTTTCAGTATAGTTGATTTGCATGTTTGTCTTCATTATTTATTCTGCTAAACCTGGACTATTTGCTTTTTGTTTTCTTTGTTTTCGATGTAGTCTGCATTGTTATTAATTCTCGTCCTGTTTTTTAATATTTTCATTTAATGCTATAAATTTTCTCCAGAGCATCGCTTAGGTATTGTCTTGAGATGTTTGTTATTTTATATTTTTGTTCACCTTGGTATGCTTTTATTTGCACTGAGACTTATTTATCCCATAGATTTCTAGCGATCTGTTGCTGAGGCACCAGTTTTTTGGAGATTTTCCTCTTATCAGTGTCTTTCTTCTTCTTATTTTCTAGTCTGATTCCATCATGGTTGTAAAACAAATTGTGTTTGATATCAACTCTTTTAAGTTTCTTAAAGTTTGTTTTATGGTCCAGGCTGTATGTTCCAAGAGCACTTGAAAAGACCATGCGCACATTCTGTTCTAGATGATGGCTGTGCTCTATCAAAGCTGACTATATCCCATCGGTTATGTACACATTATGTCCTTGATTTTCTGTTTATTCTGCAAGTTGTTCAAAGAATGTATTGCACTACAATTGTGTATTTGTTCTACTTGTTTGTTTCTCCTTTTGATCGTACTAGGAGGTATGCCTCCTTGTTATGGCTAGGTGAAAGCAAAAATTTAAGCCCCATATTTGTCTTGCATTAAAATTTAAGGTTGGGGAAGCTGTCCATGTCGCCGTTGGGTAGAGGTAGGAGTGTCAGCTCTTATGGTTTGTGCCACAGTAGAGATGGTCTTATTAGCATTGGGTGATTGTGAAGATCGTGACTTTTCATTAAACTGCCGCTCTGTCTCAGGGGTCTGAGAGAGCCTTATTCCTGCTGGATGGGGATAAATTTTCTGACATAGTTCTTGGTCTTCTTTGACTCAGTCTGGGCTGGGTGTTGGATCACCTTTATTTTGTTTTGTAAGGGTGGGAGAGCAGTTTCCCAACCGCCCTCTGTTTGTAGGGCTGGGAGTGTGCCGAGGTCATAGTTTCTTTTGAGGAAGAGTAACCATAAGGCTCTCCTCAGCTTGACCAGAGTTGACAGGCTGTGCTTTTATACCTCTGACATCTTTACCTCAGAGAATTTAGTTTAGAAAATTTGTGATGCATTTCTTTGTTTCTGAGATGTAAATATTTTTAAAAGCTTCCTTTTAGTTTGGGTTTTACAAAAGGCAGAATTTACAGAAATTATAACAAAAAGGATCTGTTTGGAAGGCTTATAAATTTGAAGACAGATAGTCCAAGATGGTGGCCTGCATGTATGAGAGGTAGAGGGCCCAATGGCTGTTCTGCCATGAGGTAGAACAGCTGTCTGGGACTAGAGGACTGCTGGTGAGAGTCGGCTGTGGATCTTGATTGTTCAAAGAACAATGGTGAAGACCAGACGTGGAATATTAACAACCGGCAGACAGGCAGAAGTCGAGACAGGAGTGAATCTGTGCTGAAGATCTGTGGCATGTAGCAAGTTGACGTCTGTAGACAGTTGTGAAGGTGAAAGCTTTCCCAGAGGAAAAACCTGAAACAATCTTTCTTCTTCCTTTTATACAGTTTGAGTTCCCAGTTGGGCCTCCCACATCAGGGTAGGTATTCTTCCCCCATTTGCTGGCCCACAAATCACTCACACTCTAATCCAGGTTGGTTCCTAATTGCCAGTGTGGGCATGGTTCATCAACCCTAATCCATGTGTGGTTCCTGATTGCCTCCGGCTGGTGTAATCTCTCCAATGGTCACAGCCTCTTTCTAGCTTTTTAACCCAGGAATATCTTTCTCAGGAGCCCAGGAATCAACTCTGAAATATGAACTTGCAAGGAGGTAGATCATCCCCAATTTCTGTAGGAAAGTAGGAAAATAACTTCCATAGCTGCCACTCAGCAAACACAAATGACCCGATAACCGAGAAGGACCCTTGCAAGCTCAGGGATAATGCACTGTGCTGAACACATCTTATCGATTGCCCTCCTGTCAGCATCCTTACTATTTTTTGCTAGTTGACACTAGCACTTAAAACTCCTCCACATTTTTGTTGAAATAGAATTTAGTGTCTCTCCCTTGTTACAGAAGCTTTGTGTGACTGTTTAACTTTGTCCAGTGCAGTGTTTACTTTGAGAGTTATATGGCTGCGATGGAGTGGTTATTGTCAAAGAAGTTTCTTCATTGCTTGGAAGCTCCTTTCAATTGACTAGAGTAAGGAGAATGTTTCCAGGGTTTTTGTGCCTGGATCATTTGGTAATAATTTGGATTTCTTGCTTTATTAGCTTCAAGCCTGAGATAATAATCTAAAAAGAGAAGTCAAGAAACTCATTACTGAGGGTATATTATTTTTTGGTGGGGGGTTCTGATGGTTTCTGTTCAGCCTGCCTACTTCTTTCTGTTTCTGAAAACTTCTTGTGTTTGCTTCACACATTCTTCACAGGGTGGCTAGTTGTTTTTTTAGACACTCTAGATTCACATAATAGAGTACCATGGATTAGATATTTGAAACAACTGAAATTTATTTCTCATGATTCTGGAGTGTGGGAGTCTGAGACCAAGGTATCGAGTGAGATTCTTGATACATGCTCATGTAGCAAGTGTCTGTGAGAATTTGCTTTCTTGTTTGTGGATGGCTGTCTTGTTGTCATATTGTCACATGGCAGAGAGAAGAGAAAGGGTAAAGCTTCCCACTCTCTTTTTCTAAGAGACTAATCCATTCACGAGGGCTCCAGCCGTGTGACTTCAGCCTAACTCTGATCCCTTCCCAAAGGTCTTACTTCTTAATGTCATCTCAGGGTTCCAGCTTACGACTTTGGAGGTGGAGGGGAAAGCCAAATATTCATAGCGATTATATTTTATGGAGGAAATCATGGAAGCAAGTGTCTCTTTTCTCCAAAAATAGAATTCCTAACTCTTTATCACTTTAACAACATTGCATTTATTTTCTAAATGGCTACTTGACCTCCTTAGCCTCCCGAAAGTTGCCATTGTGAGACAGTTTTTTTTTTTTGCCTAAATGATAATACATATTTTTTTTCACAATCATTCAAAATTTGTAGCGGTTGACATATTGAAGCTTTCAAATCACTTTTCCTTATCTTTCGTAGGTAAAGTTGAAAAACTCAACACGGTGGAAATGTGTTTAGAATATAATCTAGCTTTTGCATGTCATATTCTTCAAAACATGGATGAAGTTATAATTTTTAGAGTATGTCTTTGTTATTAAGTCATTTGGAAGTTACCTTGTGTCTTACAAAAAAGAAAGAAAATCCAAACAAAAATATATACACTGCCAAGGGACAGACAGCAGGTAGATGAAAGAGAAAGAGTTTTTTGGTTTCTTCCTGGAGTGTCTGCCTAATACTTCACCTGACCTTTTTACCTTTCCTTCTTTATCAACAGACCATATCTTGGGCAATCTGTTATTTTCTTTGGGTGCCTTGAGGCGAATCTTCTCCGGTGCTTTCTCATATAAAATTTCCAGGTGCCTCCAGATAGTACATTTGTATCTGATTATTGACCGAGTCGCGCAGGTGGTGTGGGACTTCCTTTGCCAGTATGGTTTGTTGTTTTGGGCAGTGCCAGGGCCTGCTCACTGGATCTGCCAATGTAGAGGACCGTAGGAGAGAAAGCAGTCAGCATCTTTCAGCTAGGAGTACCAGAAAAGCCTTCTTAAAGAGAGTGAGAAAGCCCTTGTCACCTTGACAAGATACATATGTGCGCCAAATGCTCAACTCCATTGTAAACCTTAAATTGTGCACGTATACATTATCAATAAAATGGAAATAAAAAAGGAAGGCGACAAGCTGGGAAGGCCTCCAACCTCTTGTTGTGCCTATTTCTGCCGGTAAAGGGAATCAGTATCTGATTCCACCCCTTAATGCATGTAGTCAGCTGGAAGTCTGCGCCTTCAATGCCGAGATTATGGTCTCTCTGTCTCACACTTTCCTCCTCTCCTCCAGCTCCGACCATGAAGCCTGGCAGTAAATAGTGAGCTCTCAATACACGGTCACTACATAAACTTACACAAGAGCAGACATTGTGACTACACCTTTTCTATCCCCTGTACACGTAAGTAGTTCTCCTGTTGCTTATGAATGTCTACCAACACGAACTGTTGTTGATAGGAATATATTGTCAAATTTTAGAGGATAGAAACAACGTAACTAAGTCGCCAGATTAATACATTTCAGTTTTCGTAACACAGAGTACATAGGTTCATAATACCTCTAGTGAGAGGGACTTTGAAATTTCTTCGCTGTGCACAGATGTACTCTGCAGTTGGAAACATCAAATACTAGGCTGACAGCTAACATCACAGATGTTTGAAAACAAACAAAAGGTGAATGCAATTTGAGTATTTGCTTATTTCTGAAAGTTCTGAGAACGATGCACTGACACTTAGTTTGGCTAACTGAGAAAAAAAAAAGATGCTGCATATACACCGTTTCCCATCTCAGACAGGCGCATTTTGTGCTGGACTTGTTTTCTTTTGTGATGCTTCTACATTTCCTTGAAATATTTTCCCAGTCTGTACTGCTGAAACTGGTATTTCTTAAAAAGCTCAGCTTCAAAAATGTCAAACATAATGAAAAATGAAAATCACAAAAGAGCAAGTTGTTCTCAGCCCCTCCCCTGGGGTTCCCTCGTGTTTCTGGGTCACCACGCTGGCTCTCCGTGTGTTAGAAATAGCGTCCACAGGGCACTTAGCAGGGAACCCCTTGTGGCTGAGGTCAGAGTGGGCTCCAGATAAACAAAGGCAACCCTCTCCTTGAAGACAATGTGCCATCTGTTCAGAAACACTCCGCGTCATCTGCCGAAGCACATCCAAAAGTTCTCCTTTCAGTTCATAAGAGAAGGAAAATGTTTCCTTTAGAAACATTTTTTGAAAGAACACTTTATTTTCATTATTTGGGGCTAGAACAGATCAAAGGTATGGGAGCTGAGGCCTGCCCATGGGCTAGCCTGAGGAAGCCCATCTGAAGAAGGCGGTGTAAGCACTTTAGTCCTTATGGACAGAGGATCTGTAGACTCTAATCAATACAAAGGAGACCAAATGGCCCAGAATTGCAGAAAATTAAAGCTACGAACGAGCTTTAAAATCGACAAAGTTTACCCTAATCTTTTAAAGGCAGGGCATCTGAAGTCGAGAGCAGTCACCTGTGCAAAATTTAACCCATTCATGTTTTCATGTTTATATTAACATTAATACCACTGGTTACCTCAGGCAGAGTTTATGAAGTGTGTCCTGTTGTGCCAATTCTGGTGAGGAAGTGCTTAAAACCTTAGATACAGAAAGAGAGACAACTGAATTTGAACTTCAGATATCTACTTATTAGCTATCTGATCTTGGTCAGATTATATAATAGCTTTTTTTCAGATGCATTTGCTTTACTTGTAACTGTTTCAAATAATAGCTTTCTCATTGGTTGTGGTTAAAATTAAGTAGAGATTGTAGGTGAAAAGCATAGCAGAGCGCCAGCCATCTCATAAATGAGCCATAAGTGCTAGTTATTATTTATATCAACTATAATAAATATTCCTTTCACTTGCTGCATACTTCATAATGGAACAGGAAATCAAATGCTTAGGTTTTGAAAATCCCCAATAAATAATGATAGCTTTTATGCACTGCTATAGGTATCTATACTATTAGCTATTGAATCCAACTGGTATAATGTTTTCAGTTTTGTTATAGTGAATATCAATGTTGCATACATTTCATGTATTGTGCATTTGACAACTCTTTTCTTAGCTGTAGTGAGTATTGCAGTTTCTACCAAAGAATCCCCTGTCTTGGTATTATAACAGATCTTATAGTATCTATGTTTTTTCTAATTCTCAAAATCACACTGTGCAGTGATTTTATAAGGGGAACTCACACAGAGAGGAACCACCAGGCAATCACGTTAGACCCAAACTTGTACTGCTTTCAATAAGTAGTCTAAACGGCCAAATGCCCTTCACGGTTTTTGAGAGGGCCATTCTGTCTGCCAGCTTTGTTCCAAACGGTTTCATTTGGAAACATCCATGGCACATCAGTGAGCTCTTGGCATGCCTGAATGTGATTCTCACTGTCAAAGGCAGGCGTCCTTCTTTGAGTTTGTCTCAGCTGCTGGCTTGGTTGGATGGAATATCCTTGGGGAACATGAACACCACTTTCTAACTGCAAGATGTAGCGAAATCCAGAACGTGCACCGTTCGGCAACACCAATTAATGAGTGACACTTCAGCATGACCTACGTACGAACAGAAGGTGGGAATGCCGTGAGCTGAGTCTGAGATTTCACCTTTCACGAAAGCTAATGAGTTAGTTTCATAGATGCTGGCAGAAGGTACCACACACTCTTGGTTCATAGACAAAGACTTCATTATCCATAGCATGAGATTATGTTCAGATGATCATTCAAGTGCTCTGGGGCAGGGGAGGGGTGGGTGGGCACGCAAAGTGATCTGCACCTCAGCTCAGGACCCTGAGCTTAGAACTGATCTAATCCTTTAAGAGACACTGTGGTAGTGAGCGAGTGAGCCTGTCTACACTTTGCCCTGAGATCATCTACTCAAAAAGCTCCAGGCTGTTTGCTTTAGGAAAGATCGTCTGAAATAAAAGAGGTCTACTGTGCCTTGCTCAGCAACTGGGGGAAGCACAGAAGCCCATGGAGAACTGCCTCTCCACAGCATGTGGCACAGTGTGGTTTTATGACGGTGTCTCAGTTGTGCCATGGTGGCAGGATGAGGTCACGATGCAAGTGATGTCACTTCTGATTCATGTTCTGTGTAGTGGGTGTCTATGTAAGATCTCACTTTAAGGAAGATGCCCATGGTTAAAACCAAACAGGTGAGAAAAACTAAACACAAAAACATTTAATGAGACATTTCTCCAGGGAACAGAAGGCAGCTATGGGTTTCAGGGGTGTTGTAATAAGCTCTCACACTAATGGATGTGTGACAGGGAGCAAATTGCTTCTGCAGTATGAGCCTCAAGTTCATATGTAAGATGGTGATAACACTCTTGTCTGTCATACAGCGCAACTGGGGTTCTGAGTAGGGTAATGTATTGAATTCTGACACGTAGCTCTCAAACTAGTGCTTGCCCAGAATAGTGCCAGTAGCACTGTTGGTGCCCTGAGGAGCTGCCCTGTGCCGCATCTGCAGCCATTGTCCACTACTGCTGTGGACCTCACTCTCCCAACTTTCTCAGAGACCTGCTGTTGTTTCATTGGGCGACTTTTCCTCACCATATGCTAGAGTTATGCTCCCTCTGTACACCCATGGCCAGCAGTTGATGAAAGAGACTCAAAACCCAGATACTTGGAATGAAGTTGGGCAGACACCAAAGTCCAGTCCACCCCCCAGAGCTTTCACAGGGGTCAGGCTGACGTCAGAGGTTGCCTGCGGGTGTACCTCTGTGTTGCTCCTGCTGCTTTTCTTTCCTGCCTCCCTTCCTGCTTTCCGTCTCTCCTTGGGAGCTCTTCTCTAATTAGTTACTAATTTACTAATGAGCAGTGAACATGAAACCCATCTCACCTTCTGCTTCTAGGAAACTTACCTTGAGGCGCTATTCTAACATTGTCTCCAGCATGGTACAAGTGAGCGATATTCAGCATTTCCAGACACGTTCATGTTCTGATTTCTATATCTCTATTGTTTCTATAGTTGCAAAGTATTGGAAATAAAAGACACACTTTTTATGTATTTAAAGAAATATATATCTTCCCAATATAAACATATTAAAAGAGATCTGGTGTTAAACTAGAGAAGCCAGGAAGCATATTGTTTTTGTTCAGATCTATAATTAGGGCGTGCGTGCGCGCGTGTGCGCGCGCGCGCACACACACACACACACACACACACACACACACGTACATACATACCCCATTTCCACTACAGTATCTGTTTTGAAAATGTGAATTTGTTCCAACATCATTGATCTATCTGGGTACAGTTTGAGGATAATATGAATTTTACATGTATTTATATGTGATTTCACCTATGAGAAACATTAGGTGGATTCGGAAAGATACACTTTGCTCAGCTGGACCAGGTAGGGATTAAAAAATGTATACATGGAAATATATTCACACATACCCCTCAGCAATCTATCAGCTACCTTAGTTTTCTGCAGTTCTATTTCACAATGTTGCATTTTCTCTTTTTTTGAACTGTTTTTGGAGTATTTGTGAAATTTTCTGTAAAACAAACAGTACCCTACTCATTCAACATCAAAAATCTGTAAAAGTGCTGGATCAAAATCACCAGCAGGATACACAAAGTAAAACCTTGAGTAAATTGAAAGAAATGATCGAACACGTGCTTTCCTTGGAGCAACAGGCTTAAAGCAATCCACGTCGCAGAGCATCAGAGACGATGCCGTGAAAATAAAAGAAAGGTCTGCAAATTCAAGTCCTGTGAAGTGAAGAGCATCACCCAAAGAGATAAAGGAAATGGAAAGATTGCTAAGCACGTGGATTGAAGAGCAAAGGAAGAAGAGAAACATCAGGAACAACCTTTGTCACAATCAAAGAGACAGCACCATCTCGATATGAGGACCTTAAATGAAAGCATCTAATTTTGCAGAAGTGGCTCCTTTGAGTGCTACGAGAGGCTGGTCAGGTGGTTTTGATGATCGCTACGACTTCTGAATCTGCATCTGGTGGATGAAGCTTTGAGCGTGTCTGAGAAACGCATCGGTATTTCCAGTGGTGATACCACGAGTTAATTGAAGAAGGTATTCATCAGATTGAATTTTTCAATTTTGCTGAAATGGGAATCTTTTACAAATGCAAGCCTCAAAGGACATATATCTGAAAGGCAGAAAAATATGTCTTAGGCCTTAAATGTGCAAAGGATTTCAAATTTTGATAACTTACTTTCACTGCTTCCAGTAAACTACAGTCTTTTTTGCACATGTATGCCCTATTTATGTTTTAATTGACAAGCTATAATTATAATTATTCATCAGGTGCAGCATGCTGCTTTGAAATAGGTGTACATGTGGCTACTGAGGGCTGGTGGTAGGTGTGGAAATGTTGGACATAGGATATAAAATTTCAGGTAGGAAGAATTAGCTGAAGAAATCTGTTGTACAGTTTGGTTATTACAGTAACAATGGGTTGTATTTTTAAAATTTCAAGGAGAGTAAATTTTAAGTATTAACACACACACACACACACACACACACACACACACACACACATATTCACACACTGTATGTGACGCACAGTTCCACAGATGGCTTGTGCATTGGTCACCAGCTAGCACATGTAAAGCCACGCCACCAGTTTTACTAAGGTTCCGCATAGGTTTGTATGCCACTCATGAACTATCTGAGCACCTTTCCTCTTACTTGTTAGTCCTATAATTTTTATTTAAGGAATTTTGCCAAACATGGCTAATTTTAGGAACATGTAGATGATATATAGTAGTATGCATAAGTGTGTAGGCCTTCCACACTTCCCTTCTACCTGGAATATTCCTTCCTCCTGTTCTGCTACCTGACTTCTACCTCTGCTTCAGCTTTATCTGATTAAAAAAATACCACTGTTTATGTCTTACTGGCTGTAGAGATAAGAATTTGGAGTGCATGTGATTAATTTTGGAGGTGATTCCAGGAAACAGGCATAGAACAGGTAACAGGCAGGGCATGAATTGGGCAGAAGGCTACCTAGGAGGCGCTTTAATGAGCGGTTTGCCTTGATGGGCACCTGAGGCTCAAGCTGGCTGATGCCTTCGGAGGGATAGTGTGGGCCACGTTTCAGAGTTGTCTCACTTGGGAACAACAAATCTCAAATGTTTGTCTTTCTATGCCCATCTGTCATTGTCTGAGGACTGCTCCCAAGGGCATCAGTTCCTGGCACGGCTTCTCTGCCCCATGTGTGGTTTGGGAGAAAGCTCTCAGATGGAAAGTCTCAGGTGTTTGCAGTGGAATGCTATTAGCATATAATGAAACGGTGAATGCCTCTGTGTGTGTGTGTGTGTGTGTGTGTGTGTGTGTGCAGCATCTGTACTCCTCCATTGACTTGTCAAGAAAATATACTTCTGTTATATACTTCTTTGAACTTACATTCTTTCCCTGGAACACTTACCATTCTGGTAAGTTTTCATTTATTTACAGGAATACTCTTGATATATTCTCAGTGATACACTGATTCAGTGTAGTCTGCTTGTGCTGGCTCGCAAAAGCTGAATGTTCTATGAACCCATTAGTATCCTGTTGGTAGCTTGAAAGAGGCTGTGTTGGGAGTATTTACAGCATAGCAATTGGCAAACATCACAAAATATTCCCTCTCTCCTGTGCCCAGCCACTTCTGGAGAGCCAGTTGTTGAATGTGTACAAGCACAGCTGCTGTGTGAGTTTGGTTTTTGTTGCAAGTCGTGAAAACAGTCCCTCTGCCAGGCCACAGCAGCCTGGGTCCCACCTCTGATTGGACTGGCTCACTGACTGCCTGAGGCAATTGAGAATACCAGCTTGGAATGTGAAGAATGTCTGCCAAAAACTACAACATTAATCTTAGCAGAGAGGATATTGACTTCTTCTTGGCATTAATTAGGGCATAGGAACTATTGCAACTTGAGGCCACCATGCCTTCAGTGGTCAGTGGAGAAGAGAGATTTGTCACCCTAATTGTTTTGGGGGAAAGGACATTCATCCAGTAGTTCTTAATGCTGAACACGATTTCACTCTAAGATCTCTCAGAGGAGCAGAAGGAAGGCCATGGATGCCTACTCTTGCTTATAAAGTGTTATCACATGGATTTTTATAAAAGGAAATAAGAGTGCAGGTTGGCCGAATTTGGTATCCAATGAATTTCCTTGTGATTTTAAATATCTGTGATACCCTGCTAAGAAATTTCACTTTTTAAAAACATTATAACATTAAGAAACATATTGGGAGAAATACCAACAGCAACAACAATTACCACCAAATTAATGTGCTGCATTGTGCCAGTGAATGATTGGAAAGAAAGAATTTCTGGAGGGGGGATAAAATAGTCTCCTGGAAACATGATTGGAAGCATGTGAATCCAGGCTTATTAGGGGGAGTTGCATGCTTCCAAACACCGGTTCACATTCCTCCGGGTGTTTAATGTACATGGTACGTTACAGGTAAATGCAATGGCTGCAGAATGGGTAGGTTTCTAATGTGAGTGACAATCAGAGGACAGTTATGGTTGATGTGTAACATGTTGTTTGAGAGGATACTCTTTTTTTAATCTTGAGACAGACAAGAGTAAGAGCCATAGAACAGAATGCACATTTTACAATTTTAAAATATGTTAACTGTATCTACATGGGTGTTTGCAAGCATGAGACAATATGTAAAGCTTTAAATATTTAAAAAAAGTGATTTTAAAGTAATATGGTCAATTTACCATAGTAGTGATTTGTATCAGTCTTTTGAAATCTCTTTTAAAAAAAAACCCTACTCAGAATGTTGTACACATGTGGATGTCAGGTGTTTGCTTACAAGTACACCACTCACATCTGGTTAACATGGAATGCTGCCTCACTCAGGTTGGTGGTTCTCATATCTGCAGCAAACCTAGAACTCACGACTGCTGTCTATGAATTATCAAGGCTTCACCAAGATGGCCAGCAGGAGGTTGAAGAGTAGAAGGGATTGCTGGTTCAACTTCCAAATCAAGATCAGAATATGAAACAATCTAAGCATGTTTATTTTTAATTTATTTTTAATCAACTTCCTCTTAATCAGAAAATTATATCTAGGAAAAACTCATTTAATGATAACTAGAAGAAATGACATGAGCATTTAATATTTGTTGACATTTTAAAATGTAACATTTCAGCATGGCTTTATGGCAGACTGAAGGGTTATTTTTCAAGGGAAAATGATATGTAAAGTGCAGATAAATGGGGAGCTTTCTAACTTGCATAGTGCAAAGAATTTGCCTTAGAATTTTTTATTTTTGTAACCCTCTTTCAGTACTTTGGGATCTCATTTCCTTATACAGATAATGTACAGCAACTAACAAATAATTTTGAAAATCAGATGATGCCATATAATTTCAGGCATTAATTCGAGTGCCTTTTAATAATTTTTTTTCAGTGTGTACAGGTTTTACCGGCTTCGTTTATTTGCCCATCTAACAGTGACTGCCCATGCAGGCTGTATCTGCCTGTGCTAACAAAATCTCAGACTTCTCAGAGGTCTTATAAGAGTTCCTTCACAAGTCACCTTTTTGCACTAAATTCACTGCTTGCACTATGCATACTGACTTTCACAGTTTCGAGCTGGAAATCACATGATACACTGAAAATGTGTATTGAGACATTGTAGTGGCAAAATCATAGGGAGGTCAAAACAAGATTTATGGGTTTATATAGAATTCTATTTATAAGCTCTCAAGCCTGAGTTTAATATGTCTCGTATATAATATGAGGATGTTGATAATAAGTATTAACTATAAGGGCTGTATTTATATTATTTGTAATGTTTTTACACTATGTTATTTAATCCCATCTTAGAATATCAGTATTAATAAATACACTGTGTGCCACACATTGGTTTGTGTTCCTAGCTGGAAAAGCAAACATCTCGTATTTTAATAGGGAGACTCACCAACCTATAAGCAGCTGTTACACAAAAATATTCATAATGCAACAGGTGAACATTATATATGTAGCAGGAGTCAGAAGAACAAAATTTGAGATCTGAAATGCAACTGTAGGTTCCCCAAGGAGAAAAAAGGAAAGTGTGTGGGCTTCTACATACATGGTTCAATTAACAGAAAAATAAAACATGTTCGTCGCAACGTATATTTTGTGTACAGGTAGCATCTCTGTAGGTTAAGATGATTGTTGCCAAGACAGACTGAAATATTTTGCAATGCTGTGGGAAAAGCACTGAGCTGAGAAGGTGCAGACCGCATATCCTAACTGTGAGACCTGGACAAATTTCCCAAAGGGCCGGATGACCTTCAGCATCCTCTTATGTCCTTAGTCATGCCTTTTTTTTTTTTTTTTTATAAAAAAACCACTTGTGAGCTAAGCTTTCAGTTCAATGCAAACATTCGACAGCTATGCAAAATGAGTTTTCAAATCTATAAATGCAATCTACTGCGAATGTTAGGGAGAAAGATAAAAATGGATTTTGATGCTTGCTTTGTTAATGCACTGGGGTTTTTATATGACAGGCAAGATGAAGAAGAAAATCTCTGTTTAGTTTGAGTACAGGTTGAGAATTTCTTTCCCAAAATGCTTGGGACTAGAAGTCATTCAGACTTTTTTTTCCAGATTTTGGAATATTTTCATATGTATAATAAGGCATCTTGGAAGTGGGATCTGACTTTAAGCATGAAATTCACTTACGCTTTCATGTATGCCTCATACACACAGTCAGAAAATGATTTTACTTAATATTTTGAATAGATTTATGTGTGAAGCAAAGGTTTATATGAAATTTTTCACTCCTGTGGTAAGGCATTCAAAAAGTAGATTTTGGAGCATTTTGGGTTTCAGATGTTTTGGTTAGATGTGCTTATCATGTGTTTGTTGATAATTTGATATCAATATTTGTATTATTTAGAGAGGTTTTCCCTTCTGGAAGATAACATTATTATAATTATAATTAGTTACTGAATTGGGGTATTAGATAATAAGATATTCATTTTCTTGTGACCAGGTGTTCTTCTCTTTGACACATATTACATGAGGAAAAATGTATGAACAATAAGAGACTTAAGGCAGGGCAGTGGAGGAGCTCCAGACTTACTTTTTATAAACTTAACAAGCTCTGAGGAGGAACGCTCAACTGTTCCAGAATTGATGCTTATTGGCTGAACTAAGTACTACCGAGAGGACAAAAGGCTTTTGTTATGTTGGTTTTACTTTTAAGAATCTTGGGTCTAAGGATGAGCCATAACCAATAACGCCAGGGAAGCATGGTTTCCACATCTGGGTAGGGTTACCCAAAGAAGAGGGAGAAGATGCTGTTTGGCAAAAAGTAACAAAAGCCCCTTCAGGCAAGGTCAAGCCAGAAACCTGGCTCCACAAGGAGACCCCCTTCCTCCTATGAGTCATAAAGTAGTGGTGGAAGCCATAAGTAACTTGACATTTGCTTTTCACTCAGTCGTCTCACTATAGAGCTCTTTTTCATGAGAAAGTTGAAGAATTATTATGCCCATTAGTATCTGAAATGATGTAATGGCACTCTATCTGTCAAATTGGTTAAAATTATTTGTAATAAGGACACAGAATGTGTCCCTAGACTTTGCTCAAAAAACATTTGCCTCTTTATTGAAAGATAATATATCCTCTAAATAGAAGATAAATGGAAGGGAAAATAAAATCTAGAGGCACATTCTGTATCGGCCAGAGGAATTAAAAACTGTAAAAAGTAGATTTTACAATTAATCATATGGACAGTTATTTTTAGATTAATTCGGCTAAAATAATATCAGGATACATAGCGTTTTGTCATTGCTGGTGTGAAAATACTATATTTAATGTAGGAAATAATTGTTCCCAGGAACCAAATACATCCCATGAAAATATAGGCTGAGTTAGGGCAGCAACAGATACTAATCTCATTAAAAAGGATGAAAGGTTTCATATTCCTATTTAAATATTTTTTAAAGTAGTGCATAACAGATAAATATTGGATCTGAAATTTATAAGTCCTTGGTATGTATTCTTCTGCAAATGATGAGCTTGTGACTTTCACAATTTATTCTAATCTGTTTAAGGCTGTATTTTATAATGAATAAAATGAGGATTACAAGTAGTGTCTGCATAGGCAGTCCAGAAAGCCGCCACACCGGCTGCAAAGGGCTCCGGAGGAAAGCTCACGGGGACCTGAACATCTGACTGAATGGAGCTGAGAGAGGACCGAGCTGGGAGAGGACAGAACACACAAAGGGAGAAGAGGTTGTGGGCGGGTCAGAAGCAGCCCACTCGGCGTGGCCCTGAGCTGCCGGCACTCACAGATCACAAACAAGGTCCGGAGGCCAGAACCCCTCAGCCCGAAGTAAGCGCAGATCTGGACAAGTGGGAATCGTTGGCTGCGGGCGGCCCTAGCCTCAGAAGCACCAACCCGTGGGTGTGTGTACTACAAACACAGTGTGCGCTCCCACTAGAAAAGGCCCTGGGATCCCAGATCAGAAATGGGGCTCAACAGCTGTTGCAGACAGTGACGTCAGCAGGAGCCATTCTCTTTCCAGTGTACCAGAGACAGTCAGAGGTAGCAGAACCTTGGGGAAGCATAACAAATCTTATACAAAAAGATCTGACTCCCCAGAAGAGGGTGCAAGGGGTGCTAAAATTCCAGAACACAAGGAAGAGTTGGGCAAGAAGGATGGTGACCTATGGGCCCAGATAGTCAGTGAATTAAGGCTGGAATTAAAGCAGGAATTAAACCAGGAGGCAAAGCAGGAAGTAGAACAGACAGCGCAAGAGCTACAAGAACACATAGCTAAGCAAAAAACAAGCCTTGAAAAGAAATTAGAGGAGACCAAAGAAGAAATGGGGAAGTGTAGTTACAAATCTCATGCAAAAAGACCTGAAACCCCAGGAGATTAAGTCAGGGTAAATAAAGATGAATATGGCAAAAATGGTGGCAACTTCTGGGCCCAGAAATTCAGTGAATTGAAGCAGGAATTAAAGCAGGAAATAAAATGGACAGCAGAAGAGCTACACCAATACATAGATAAGCAAAAAGCAAGCCTTGAAAAGCAACTAGAGGGGACCAGAGAAGAAATATACCAGAAGATAATGAAGACAAAAGAGGAAATTAGAGAAGTGCACAACAGAGATATAGAAAAACTGAATGCAGATATTCAGGAAATGAAAAACACGCAGGTAATAATAAGCAACCACTTTAAACAACTTCAGAATAGAATGTCAGATCTAGAAAATAAAGTGACTAAGCTGCAACATACAGGCCACGAAGAACACAAAGTAAATAAAGAAAGCGAGTCATTACAACTGATAGATGATTCAAGGAGAAATAACCTCAGAATTATGGGAATTGAGGAGAAGACTGAGGACAAAACAAAAGGCTTAAAGGACATGTTTAATGAAACAATGGAGGAAAATTTCCTAAATCAAAGAAAAGAAATGACCATGAACTATTGCAGGCATATAGGACACCAAACAATTTTGATCAGAAGAGATCCTCATCACGAGACATCATAATTAAAATTCTAGAAATGCAACACAAAGAGAAAATACTAAAAGCGGTAAGAGAAAAACAGAAGGTGACCTACAAAGATAAGCCCATCAGGATAACGACAGATTTTTCAATCCAAACTCTAAAAGCAAGGAAATTGTGGAGCAATATCATCCAAGCACTAAAAAAACATAAATGCCAACCAAGACTGATATATCCAGCAAAATTATCTTTTAATTTAAAGGGAGAACTTAAAACTTTCCATGACAGAGACAGCTTAAAGGAATTTGCAGCTACTGAGCCAGTATTGCAGAAAATACTTAAAGGAAACTTGGACAGTGAAAGGGAGACCAGCAACACCAATGACCCCAGAGAAAAAGTGACAACAGCTAGAGAATGAACTGAGAAAACAGTAGGTTAGTAATCAGTGACGTATGAACAAATAAGATAATGAAAGTTAGGAAATTCTGAAATAGCTAGATTTGCCTCCATGTCTGTCGCTTTAAGTATGTTTATATGGTATAGATTTAAGTTCATATAATGTAGCAATGTGATATAGTTTTAACTGTTTTGTTGTAGCAATTCACTTATTAGGTCACTAATGAAAGTTTATCCTAAGGAAACAGATTGATGTAAAGATAACCTTGTGAATGTACAAATATGCACCTTCCAGTATTCAGCCAAGACAGTTGAATTTTATTTATTTTTGTCTCTTCTCTTCCAAATTAACTGGTCTTTTGAACTACATGCTTATAATTATTTTATAGTGTGAACTGGTGGGTAAGGGCAGGTTTAACAATAACAACAAAGTTGTAGGAAAATACGGAAAAAAAAAGACTTTTGGTGAATATCCCAATGAAGGGATTGGTTGGATTCAGAAAGGAGATATCAAGATTTGACTACTGCGAACCCATTAGAGGAATAGGAAGCTGGGGTAGAGTGGTGACTTGAGTGAAATGACTTAGGCACGGAAGATTAATGTGTTAAACACTGTATGGTTTCTTGGACTTGGAAAACCCAGAACACAGACATTCTCTGGAACCATATGAAGTGGTAGTCGGAGCCGGGGGAAGGGACAGGGAGGGGGTGGGAGGGTAAAAGATGGGAAGGGATTGTGAAGTCAGTATGATACATATGTGTAAGAAACAGCCAAATTCATTGTAAATGCTATGTATTACATTTGTATATTAATAAATATAGTGGGAAAAAAGAAAGTAGTGCCTACATAAAGGACTTACTGTAGGGAATAAGTGAGATAGGCTATTAAGGAATGGAGTATAATACTTTTTTGAAATATTAGAGCTTTGATTTTTGTGGTAGCTATTATATAGACATACCATTGTTTATGTGTTCATTGTATCATGGCGAAAGATTTGGATTTTAAATAACCTTGTAAACAACATTCTTGTATATAAAACTTTTTCTAGGTCACTTCGCTTATTTTCTTATACTGCTTCTGATTCTCCAGAGGTGCTTCCAGGTTAAGCATTTCCAGAGTTACAAGAGGATTTTGATATTCTATTCTGGTGCCCCTGACCAGAGTGACTGCCTTTACTCCTGGACCAAGCTTCTTATTGCATTGCAAATAGCCAAAGGAACGTGGCTTGTTTTCTGTGGAGTGACCCACACCCAGTGGTCTATTTTCCTGGTTGCTGGCCTTTCAAAAGGCTAACTAACAAGCTGTTAGACCGCTGCCCTTTGAAAGGGCAGATCCCAGACTGTACTCCCAGACCAGAATTGCTTATTTGTTCTAGCTTGATATTTTTGTTCTGCACATGCTAGAAGGTTTTCGCGTTGGTGCTAGTGTTTGTCCCTGAAAGCTGTGAGAGTTACAGCTAACAGGAAACAAAAAAATTTTGGTTAAATTGCTTAATGTTGCTTTTTCTTACAACTAGACCATTGGTTTCACCTCTGGATTCATGACCATAGTTGTTTTCCTGAAGGAAATAATTTCAAAGAAGTGACCTTAGGAATTATTCCATAAAGAAATGATCTTTAATTATTTATATTAAAGAGAATTAGGTTAATTCCATAAGAAATAGAATTTAAGAGAATTATGAGCAATGTTTTCCATATACTGATTTGGAATAGAGCAGTATAAAAAAGTTGAACTATTTTGATCAGTTATTTTGTTTTGTGTAGGACTGGAGGGGTATGCCAGGATATGTGACTTTTAGAACGAAGACTGGAAGAGGCTTAAGCTAACTGGGAAGGTTGAGAGACTGGAGGTATTTTAAGTCAGAATAAAACCATTTCATCGATCAACATCCTTCTGATCAGTCCATTTTACACTGGACTTCTGTTGCCTGGTACCAAAAAAAAATTGTGATTAGTGAACCTTGCACTAACATAGGCACTGAGTACCTATACTAGGGGTAGTAGGCACTGTAAATTCTCTGGGTGCCGTGTGTCCTCCCAGCCTTTATGTTAGCCCAGAGTGGCTACCCTCTTTGGTCACAGCGGGCTGTGCTTTCTTACTCCTGGTGTTCTCAAGAGTCACTTGCCTAGACAAAATTGATAGGTAGGTGCACAAAATGCTCAACTTTATTGTAAACCTTAAGTTTGGCACTTATACATATCAATAAAATGGGGAAAAAAAGAAAAAGGAAAAAAAATTGTTCAGAGCGTTCTCTTTGATACACTCAAATGGAGAAACATGATGTTGTTCAGACAGAATCTCTGATGAGAATGTTAGTCACAGGGATGCACTATAACTGAAATTTAAAACTTTTTGTTTCTTTCCATTCCAGATTCCTTTTTATGACATCTGTGTTTTTTTTACTGCCCTCAAGATACATCGATGCCTTACTACTTTGGGCACTTAATGCTTATTGGCATTATTATTATCACTTTTCTTTGTCACCTTTTTTATGATCCATGGACACTGTTTATGAAGCAAGGCCTCCTCTAGGCACTTTATACATTATCAGATGAGTTTAATGGTGAGTTTTGAGTTGAGCATAATTATTTGTATTTTCCTTATGGAAAAGTAAAAGCTTCAAGAATTTAGACCTGCCGGTGCAGGCCTAGAATCCCAGCACTCTGGCAGATGGAGGCAGGAGGATCAGAACCTTGAGCCCAGCTTGGGCAGCTTAGCACCTTGGTCCTGGGCTCTGCACAACAGTACCAAAACAAAGACAGACAGACACACCAACTGACTGAAAGGGTGAGTTTAGGTATTTACAGCTAGCAGGAGTCAGTATTTCCCAATGAGACAGTGAAAAGCGTGGAGGATTTGAAGTTAGACAGACTTACACTGATTTTGGCCACTTTCCCATAACAGAGATAGCGGTGAAGGGTACGAAGATTCCACCCAGACATTCCTAGGGATGCTGTACGAAACTGTGCTCCCAAACTTCAGTGTATGCCAAAATTGAATGGGGAACTCCCAAAAAACACAGATTTTGATTTGACATGGAGGCTCAAATTCTGCATTTCTGACAGGTTTCCAGGTGATGGGGGCCACTTTTCTGCAGATGACGCTTAGATGAACAAGGATGACAGCATAAGTGTCTAAAGACACAAAGCCTGTGAATCATTGTGGGAGGTGGCTAGGACAGTTAGAATATTTCTCTTTGTATTCAGAGTTGATACATTTCTCTTAACTGCTCTCAGCGCTGCCATATCTAATCAAGCTCTTTGAAACCTGCAGCCAGAGAAATCGAAAGCTTTTCTCCCTAGACAGCTATTAATCTTTGCATTACAATACAGAAGGCCTGTGCTTGCATGAGAAACTAAACTTTACTTTAGCGATACTTTTGATGAGAAGGAAATTTCCTTCTGCCCAGGTGAGAAGTGAAGGAAAGGGCAGCTGGTTCTACATGAGGAGTTGTGCTTGGCGTGGTTAGAATTCAGCTCTGCCTAGTAGATGCCAAAGAACTTTTTAAAAACTGTTTTTCTGCTTCTGAGTTTCATACTGATTAGCCCAATAGTTGATTAACTGAAGGTTCTTCACAGTACGTTGCTTGGGATAGCACAGGATGAGCATTCAGCGGCTGAAGGTGCGTTGAATTTTTTATGTCCACTGGAACTTTCGTGGTCCTCAGATCGCGCTACTGACTAAGATGTGTCATAAAATAAAAGGAGTCTGTTTCAAGGAAGTTTTGGAAATGACATAGCATAGCCCATTTCTGGAGATTGACAGTACTTTGTATTTAAAAATCCCTTCAGTATCCTTGTAATAATAAATTTATTGTGCAACTGTTTCCTCCAATATTCTGGCTGTGTTTAGAAAGTTCATGAGTTTAGATTCAGAGGGTGTGGAGGAAATGTGTTACAGTTACACCATTTTTCCCTCTACTAGTTGACCCTAAGTATCAGAACTGATAAGGGTCATGTGTTATTTTAGGCACAACCTCAAATAACAAACAAGGTCAATAATTTTGGGCCTACTGCTCTTCTTTTCTGCCTCTTTGCACATATTCAGCTTCATAAACTGGGCTTCGGTGCCCAGAAACCCAACCTCAGCCTGACAGGAATTGAATGCAGTCTGCAGATGTGAATTAGATACCTCAGTTTGTGTTGGAAAATATGCCTGGTTTTCTGAATGTGTGAGAATTAACATGTATGTGATTTTTGTTGCTGAGTGATAACCTACATCTTGTCTCTTGATAAGTGAAACATAGCAGCTTAAAAAACCCCATTAAATGAGATGGCATGTGGATGGGTATTAGTACTGTGTCACCTAACAGAAAACATTCACTTTACTATTGCTCTTAGTAGTAGCCTTCCCAGAGGACAAAATGCATTAAATATTTATTGTAATTTAAAGCAGCAAAATTTGCAGCCAGTAGGACATGCTTCTCAATATTGGGCATTTGGCTTGTCCTTGAGTCTTCAACTAAATTGACAGATTTTCTTGCTTGTATCAGTTTTTGTTTTTGTTTCAGTTGTTATAATACTTCAAGAAGTCTTGACATTCTCAAGAATGAGTTCCGCAAAATTCTTTCCATATAAAGTAAAATCTTTATGTTGCTAAATAAGACCTTTGTGAGTTCTGGCATTTCTGTTTAATGGGAAGAACACTGGATGGAGAATTAGAGAATTTGTGTTCTAAGCTTAGTTCTGTTCCTTCAAATATGTATGCCTTGGGGCACAGCATGGTACGTCTCTGAGTTCACCCCAACCTGTTTGTAAAATGAGAGGACACCACTTCCTTTAAGAGGTGGCAGGAACACCACTACAGGGCCAGCTCCTTGATTCGGGGATTACCTTATCAGTATGTAACCTAAATTAGGCAGGTTCTGTACTATTGAGTCTCACTTTAGCCATGTGTAAAAACTGCTGACATTGATTGGCTACTTCTATTGTCTCTTTGGTTATGTCAGACCCGGATCCTCAGTTTGCAATTCATACTGCCTTGGAACCTGTTTACTGTATTGGTTAGCGTTCTCCAGAAGAGCAAAACCAATAGGATGTATATGTATAATACATAAATAAGATTAGATGGATGGATGGGTAAATAACAAGGCGTTATGGTGGTTAATCTTTGTTGTCAACTTGATCAACTTATGAGATGCCTAGAAAATTAGTAAAACTTCTAGGTATGTTTGGATAGATCATGCTTGGTATAACCTATATTAATTCAAATGAGAACATTAACTCTGGGAAATCATTTTATTTTTGATAAAGATAAAAAAGGCTAATTTTGAGGAGGAAAGAACAAGGGTTTTATATTTTAAGCTATTTCAAATTTCAGCACCACGAACAGCACCCCAGTAGACCTTGATTGAAGGACAGCATTACATTATATACTAAAAACACAGAAATAGTAGAGAAAATAGTTTGTTATGTGGCCTTGGACTTATGTACTAGCAATTTATGGATATTAAACTTTGGAGTGATAAAGCATGCTCAAAAAAGTTAATATTAAGTGTCTGGAGGCGTGACAACAGCCAACACTCTAGCTTCCCTGAGGGGCCAAGATCTGCGTGATGATGATTCTAAATTGAGGATTGCTTTCCCCTGCCTAACACCCTAAGTGTTGAGAGCAGGAGAAATCATGGGAAATGACAATGTCGTTTTCACTTTGGTATGGGTGGTTAAATCACCATGGTGATTACTAAAATTATGACACATCCCATGAGGCATGTGAGCAGGGATTTCAAAATTGTCAATCATGAGTGTTCAAGACACCCAGAGACCACTGTAAAAATTAAGGGGATTTTTTTCAAGCTTATTTCATTCATTATGTTTTCCAAAAAGACTGATGTTAAAAAGAAAACAAAACCCCCCAAAACTGTGAATTTTAAGTGGACTCTTCATTGTTTTGGTCAGCTTACTGTATTTCCCAGTTGCGTCTTTAATGGTGCTTAAACTCTCTTCAGTGGTTCCCTGCCAGTCTTAGAATGATATTCAAGCTTTTGATAATTACATGTAAGTTACTCTCCATGTTCCATAGGCCCTCTATCTTATCTCTTCTCTGCTTAGTCCACAGGCTACTTGTCACCTTCTTGAGAATACAGATTTCTGCCTTGGAAATCTCTCCCATCGTTTCTTATTTTGACATGTTTTCTATGTTGTTGTTTGCCTGCCCATGTCCTTCTCTATCCTCACTGTCCTCATTGAAATACCCATTCTTCCAGGAAGTCTTTATTAACTGCTGTGTCCAAAGGAAATCTACCCTCTGTTGTAATACAGAGTTAAATCTTCTGTTTTCTTTAGATCATAGTTATCCTAATATTTTCTGGATTATTTGTTGTCTCATTGCTTATCCATGATCCCTAGCCTCACCAATAAAATGTAACTTCTCTGATGGAAAGAACAAAAATCATACTTATTTATGTTTTGTTACATGTCATGCACTACACTAGGGCGTGGTTACAGACTGCTTAGTGAAATATTTATTGAATTATAGTAAACCTAAATAGACTAAAGAAGGGAAATTGGTCATCTAGCAGTTCTTCTTGATTTCTGTAGGCACGAGAAATAAACCATGTGGTATATGGTACATAAAGTCCTAACCGCTTTTCTCTGGAGCCATAGTCCCATTCTCTTCTTGTGAAATATTTGCCCAACTCAGTTTTTAAAAATGACTTCATGAGCCTTGGGGCTGTGAAGAGTTGCACAGGTTAGACTGACTCTTCCTGAAGGAATTAGCTTACCATCTTTCACGAATTTTATTATTTGATTAATAAAAAATTCATGGTGTTCTTAAAGATTTTATTGTGAAAGCACGTGAAGGAATAAGAAAACTAGTGTACTTCTGCTTTATTTGAACTGGCAGTACGTAAGATGGAATATTTTAAAGCAATAATATCATTATATTTTCGATAATGTTTGGAGGTATTTATGAAGCCTAAATGATGTGAATATTTTTTCTTATTAATGTGAAGGGTAGAGTTCCTTATAGTAAAGATTTGAAATGCATATATTGGTGTATTTATGAGTGTCCATAAGCACTGTATTCCTCCCTAAGATAAAAAATTAAGGTGCTGTTGGGGTTCTCCAGCACAGAAGCTGGCACATGAGGGCCTGTGCATCAAATCCAACCATTTGTTTCTTATATGCCCACAAATTGAGACTAGTGCAAAGCATAAACTATAAAAGACATTATTAGTCTTTCAAGAAAAGCAGTTGCTCAAAGACTTGGAAACATTGTCCCTTAGTGTGCAGTATTTACCCCCTGGGTTTATCTAATATAAATTTGCCAGCACCTAATTTAACAAACAAACTTTCAACACAGTGAGCCTATTATGACTTCTGTTGGAAACCCTATGATAATAGTTTATTATTGTATTGTAACCTGTTCTTGACTGCGTAACTTGGGGAAATAGTATGTATTTCTGAGGTCTCTAAAAGCTTCCCTTTATTCTCTTCCTGCTAAATAATAAAATATCAGCGATAATAAATACTATGAATAACTGAAATTATATTTACTGAGCACTTATGATGTTCTAGGCACTATTCTGTAAACTTTAAAAAATCTATTTGCTTGATATTTTAATAACTTTTAAAGATTGAATTCCACTATTAAACTTCAATCACTCACTTATCTAACTTTTAAGTGTTCTATCTAACACAAGCACTCCTAGTCTGAGTGATTCTTTTATGTATCTGTTTTTATTTATATTTGTAGTACTGGGGATTGAACCCAGGGCCTTCACACTGAAATATATTCTTAAACAAGTTTTCTATATTTTGAGACAGAATCCTTTATCATGACAGTCTTCTGCTAAGATAAATGGAAATTAACTGCTTTTCTACAGTTGTGGAGATGGCACAAGCTGCTCTATTTATTTCTTTGTTTAAAGACTGATGAGTCTAGCCTTGCATTAGTAATTGAACTTCATTCTTCTTGACCAGTAATCACTTCTCTGCCTCATCTGCAAAAGCCCCACAAAACTGGAAACATTTTAATGTCACCAGTGAACCATCCTGAAATTTGTAAAGAAAGATTTTTTTTTTAAACCTTTGCTATGTCTGACTGTCTTCCCATGAAAAGCTTTGGAATTATTTTTCATAATCTTTATTTCACTGATGATTTTTACGTGCAGCTGGATATACAATATGGGAAAGGAAAGCCAGCAGTGGGCATGGGGAGGGCTCCTAGATGAGTTGGTTACCTAGTTCTGGCATGCCTGCTGTGGAGGTCTGGAAGGACTGGTGTCCTAAACATCATTTTAATTTTTCCATCACTTCTTGGCACTAAGACACATGATAATAGGAAGTAGAATTTGTAGTCATACGTTTCGCTACACAGAGCTTTGTTTCCTCTGCCTTAACTTGTTTTACTACACTGACTAAATTTATTTTTTAGATGGAAAGGATTATTTATTTTCTTAATATTTGAGAACATTTAGAAGATTTCTATACCTTTCTTTATCCTTACCTTTCCATTTCTGTTGGGCCATTGAAAGCTTAGTCTTCCGGTAAAGCCAAGGTCAAGTGTTGCCTTGATATGTAGCTGGGCCTGATGTTGGGCTTGCTGTCTCGTCCTGTGTACCTTTTGTGTTGATTCCCTCCTTATCCGCAAACATAGACACTTGGACAATGGCGCTTGTCTGTGCCTCTTGCTTTTTCATCATACTATCTGCCCATTTTTCTTCACTATTACATTGTCCAGGCCAAGTCAATCTGCTTCCCTGGTTTGTCTCCTGCCATGCTCCTCTGTGTACCCTAAACTCGGCCACCTCATTTGAATAGCTACTTCCCAAGAAGGTCAAGGACTTTCAAACCTTCTTGGTATTCCTCTTACATGGCTTTATCTTGCTGTCTTGTTTTTCTAAGAACTTTCTATTCCAGGCAACTTGTTTGAGCATCATGACCTTTGCTGTGGAGACATGTTCAAAATCCCAAGTCTGAAATGATCGCTCCCTCACGTCTTTCTCTAACATGCCTTACACCTTCTCTCTGTCCAGATAGGAACTCTTATGGTGGGAGCGTTAGTTACTAGGAGTTCTTTTACCTTGTCATGAGATATAGGACCTGTTTGATATAAGGTACATCCTTGTTTCAGAAATACAGAATTGTGCTACGTATAATCTTATTTAAATTGGACTCTAGGAAACCCTAGTATTTATTTTTACTCAAAATGCATCTTATGTTTCATTTCTTATCCTCAATATTTTTGTATAATTTCTTTCAGAATTTGAGAAACAGGCCTAGAAAAAATAAGCATATAGAATTCTAAGGATCTCACAAATTTCTTGCCTTACCACCAGCCTTCTAACAGGAGACTTTACAAAATAGTATTAACTACTCAGATACCCCAGCCTGATTCTTCAGTATGTCTTTAATAACTTGGATATTTCATTCTTTACATCTGTTTACGTGTAACATATTATTTAATAAGACTCTTGTTTTCTCTTCATAAAATATGGAATTCAACTAGAGAAAGTCTACTTTGCATCAGGCAAAGAAGATTTTTAAAAATTTTTTTATACATGTAATTTATTAATATTTTAGTCTCACCATGTCTTAACACAAGTTATGGTGTAAGTTTTTCACAATGTCACATAAAATGTTCCCACCTTTTATTGTAGCCACTTTCAGGGAAAGAAGAGTTTTAAAGAATAGAAATATGTGATTTTTTTTCTTAGATATGTAGTTAACTGTTATTGGCAACTGTACATAAAATAATCCATTTCAAGGAAAATTGCAGTGGAAACTAATGTTGAAAGCTTTTCTCATCTTGATCTTTTGGAAACTTCTCCCCTCCCTGATTCCTGCGTTCTTGTTCACAGTAGGTGCTGACATTCCAGTAGAAATGTACTTACTAGGAATTCATTTGAGGTGTAAGGTATTACAATGTGAAATGAAAATTATGGAAGTATTTTGGGTACCGTTCTTCTAGTTTAAGAGAAAAGTCAGGTAAGTGTAAGACAAGCATATGACAGAGGTAGAAATATCACGCAGACAGACTTCCTAGTCTCCCCAAGCCACTGTGGTCCGTTAATAAAGCACCTTTTAGCTCCAGCAGTTTATGTTTAGTTTTGTTACTGTGAGTGAAATTCCCAAGAAAAAAAATTTCAAGGTCACATTCTGTATTTGAGGAAAATGAAGAGTCTGTATGAACATGTGAGGACGTAATTTAACTGGAACATTATCTGTCTCTTTTCTGTTTTGCCTCCTTTCTGCCAGTTGTGGTAAGATAACTGGCCTTCTATTGAAATTGGAGACTTTGCTGTGGCAAAAGTATAATTTGTAAGTTCATTCTTTATGGAATGACAGTCTCCTACCAATGAATACTTAAAGTCACTAACATCTCGGGGTTGCACCTTGAAAAATAATAAATCTATAGAACAGGGTATGGTCACAGTTTGCTTCACACAGTGTGGGACAGTTTAGGAAGAAAGGAACGCTATTACCCAAATTTGACTATTGATAGTCCCCTGAAATCATTGATGCTTTTTGTAGGGTGAGTTATCGGATATTGAGGCACATGGTATAGGGTATTTTTGTTTCATGTTTCTCTAAATCACTTCCATGAGGTTTTCTGACTAGACACACATTCATGTTTTCACATTTTAAACCTGCTTTTCACTATCTTTGTTACATGTCACCATCTTCAAAGGACAAGATATTTTGAAGATGCACCTGTACCGTGATGGCACTTTGACATTTAGTGAAATTTTTCACTATTTCTGAGCTCTTGCTTTTTGGATTGTGTAACAATCTATTTGAGTATGCATTTATTTGCCTATGTGTAATTGAATGGAAGCGATTTTTTGTTGGTAATAACACATAATATTTATTGAGGGATTGCTATATTCTAGATAGTCTTCTGGTATATAGTTTTATTTAATCCTTAAGAATCAGGATGACGTGGATTCTTCTAGTATCATTGTATTTTATGAATTAGAAAAATGAGACAAAATGACTTGCCTGAGGCCACACAGCTAGTAAGTGTCATTTGAGATATAAATTAAGAGCTCAAATATAGAACCTTAAGCTCAGCACTTATCAAAAGGTCAGTGTATTCACAGGGCTGAGTCCAAAATTTGACTCTACCACATCATGTCGTGGCATCTGTTGGTCTGTGGTCCTGTCTGGTAGGTGTAATAAGATGGACCTCTCTGGGAGGTGTGGTATGGGGAGCACTTTCCTAGCTGAGTGAATAGGGCAAAAACTTGATCAGTATGGTTTTAGTGAATCTGAATTTCACATTCAAGATTCTAAGCTTGGGGTTTCTGGTAAAGAGATCCAAATATTATATGGATGTTTGTTTGTACTTCTTGTGGGTAGACATCCGTATTGTACTCTTGTGAGATGCACAACATCAAAAGAGAAATAAGCTAGGTTAACCTCTAATTTATCTTTGAAACCAGGAGCTATTTGAGAATGAAGAGAGACCTTGTTATCAATGACTATAGGGTAAGAGTTCCGAAGCAGGCCGTGATCCCTTGGTGAGTGACTGATGAAAATGAATACTTCTGAGTTTATTTTGCTTTTATATGCAAATGTAAAGGTCAAGTTACATTATCC
>PVKB01004553.1:117543-135757 GCA_004027205.1 Ctenodactylus gundi
AAAAAATCAGTGGAATTAAATACATTTAAATGTTGTGTAATTATCACCACTAGTTTCACAACTTTTTCATTTGCTCAAATGGAAGCCCTGTACCTATTAAGCTGTTATTCCCTATTCTTCCTTCCCTCTAGCTCTTGGTCATTACAAATCTGTTTTCAAACTCTTTCCACCTTCCTATTCTAGAAATGCAGTATAAATAGAATTATGTAATAAGTGGCCTCTGTGCCTGATGTCTCTGGCTGAGCTTAATCTTCTGCAGGTTCACGCAATTTGTAACATGCTGTCAATACTTAATTTCTTTTTTATGGCTGAATACTCTTCCATTTTTGGATATATTGCAATTTGTTCATACGCTCTTTCCTTGATGAATATTTCAGCTGTTTATTCATTTATGGTATTATAAACAACTATGGATGTGTGTATGAGTTTTTGTTGTAACATCCATTTTTAATTTTGGGAATATATTCCTAGCATTGGAATTGCTGAGTCATAGGATAATACTGTTTTAACATGTTAATGAGAGGGTCTCCACATGTTGCTGTTTTAACAAATTAAAATATGACCAGTGTGACACACACTGCAACTATTCTTCTGTCTGTATGATATTTCTGTTTTAGTTCAGGGTCATTGTGGGCAAGCAGGTGCCCAGCTAGAAAGAATGGTGTCAAGCAGAGTGACATTAACTGAAGCTACATGACTAACTGTTGCCACTTGAATCTGAGTAAACATGGTGGATTCAGGGACAAAAAACTATGAGACACTGGATGTGCCTTCTCCAACTGTGACCTCCTTTTCCATAGCTTAATATAGATCAACAGAGCAGTCTTGGAAGTCACATCATGTGGATGGTGGTGGAGTAGCAGATGTCAGGGTTGCATTGCTATAAGTATTCTTGGAGGACTTTTTCCTTGATCAAAAATATTTTAAATTTTCCATGTGTAACTAATGAGGTCTTATTACCTGTGTTCCATGCCATATGCTGGGATTCACTTAATTCAGTGGTTTGCTGTATCTTAAAGATTGTAAACTGTGAGTTTAAAAAGATGAGGAATACAAAGGTGATAAAAGAATCTTCTATGCCTTCTTTCTCCTCTTCAGCTTTTTCTGTCTGGCTTTAGTTGAAGTTTTGTTGAGAACCCGGAGAAGAAAGTCATGGGATTTATTGAAACAGGATCTTAAGAGGTACATGTGCTTATGGAGGTACATGGTCAGAGTTAACTTGTGGGAATTAATTCCAGGCATGTTGTTATAGCATGTGCATCAGTATAGGAACCCCTAATCTGCTGGTGTTTTCTCCCTCCTTCCCTTTCTCCCTCTTTTTCCTCCCTCCCTTCTTTGCTTCATAACTTTCTTCCTTTTATTTTTTATTTATTCCTTTCTTGTTTTTTTTTTTAATTTAGGGTCTCACTCTGTAATTCATACTGGTCCTGTGCTCACTATATAGCCCAGGCTGGCCTTGAATTCATGAGAATCCTCCTACCTTAGTCCCCTGAGTGCTGGGATTACAGGTGTGTATCACCACATCCTGCTAGTTTGTGGTGCTGGGGGATTGAACCCAGGGCTTTGCGGTGCTTCCTTGACAAGTGCTCTAATCACTGAGTTGTGCTCCCCACAGCCTTTCACTCCTTTCTATAACAACAGGAAGTTGGTGCGATAGGGCCGGAACTTGGGTAGGTACTAAAGCAGGATGAGAAGATTGGGTCAGGCAGAGGCAAAGGAAGCCAGAGATCATACAGGGTGCCTGAATTCTGCAGCGCGAAGTTGATATTCTTGTCTGTAATTGATGAGGAAGCCATGTGTCCTAACTTCATTAAATTTTAGAAATGCTGTCGATTTCAGGGGCCAGTAACAATGCCTTTTGTGATGATGACGCTTTTGGGAGTTGATCCCAAGTTATAAAGAAAGGTAGAGACTACTTACTGTCCAACCTTTTGTTGACTCACCAAAAAAAAAAAAAAAAAAAAAAAAAAAATTAGCTGACTCAATTTTTGCTGAAGAGTTTCTCAAATGGTGAATGGAGATAGCACCTGTCCCTTGTTCTTCTCCAAGTGTTGACCCTGCACACAGAGGAGGACAGGGGACACATTTTCTGGAGAGAATGATAGGAAGAATCTCTCCTTTGTCCTGAGAGAATAGTTTTAATCATGGTGTTGGATTATGGAGATTTGAGGTATCTGAGTGCCTGCCCTTCCAAATAGGTATTTTTTTGGGCGTGGGGAAGAGTAGTGAGATTTTTGACACTGAAAATATAAATTAAGAAATAACAAGGCAAAAATAAAGTTATTTGTTTGTGCTTCTGACTCTAAACCATCATATTTGTGGTTGTAAACTAGGTCTGTCTTCCTGGAAGACAGAAGTTGCCAGGCTAAGTTTTTTGGTGGCCCAAAGCTACCTTGCATTCAGTGTCATCTCTTATAGGTGGGTTCAGGCTTGTCTGAGATTTTGATTCTTTTTACAATAGCGTATGTCAATATTCCTCAGACAGTTATATGTTAAAATTATTTCTAGTGTGGCAAATATGCATGTTTTGTTTCCTGTTGACTTAGGGATGGGATATGATTATCTTTCACAAATAATTTAAGTTTTTTTCAACGGTGATTTGTCAACTTTATTATAACTTCTCATTTGTTATACTTGGAGTTGGACTTCACTTAAGCATTATTTCCTTTCTTTAATGAGACAACACACAGTTTTCATTTTTTTCTTTTTAATGCATCCTTAACACACTATTTATTTTGCCTCAGAAACCATTTGTCCTTTATTTTTCCAACCGAATATTCAGGGTTTAATTAAAACCATCAAAAATGCTGTTAAAAGATCATTAGTAAAAACACCTGCTGCCATTATTAGAGAGGGTTATTTTCCCCAGAGCCCGGGGGAAGCTGTAGCTTGTGGAAATGTGTGTGTCATGAGCTTTGCAGAATTGTGCTCCTGGATTCATGCCAGGCTTTGGAAATTTTTAACCGTGCATTTCAGGAGCTGTTCTACATTCGCCAGGCTGAGATGCGTCGTTATCCCCAAGTGAAACAAATGCCTTAACGATTTCTGAACAATCTGGAGTTCTGAATAAAATCGAACTCCAGATTTGGACCCCACCGGAAGTTCACCTTCACTTTTAAATCAGGGCCAAGAAGGAGCAAGAAATGTCCAGGGCCGAATCTTCCCTCGTCACCAGTTCCCCTGCTGCAGGAGAACAGTGCCCGACCCGGCCGTCCGCAGCACGTTTGTGATTTACCACTGGAAGGGGCTAGAGTAAAGGCATTGAGAGCTCGCGCCGTGACTGGGGAGCCTTGCGGCTGAGAATGACGCGGAGGGAAACCGTGAAAGCGGAGGGAGACAGGCCGACCCCACCTTCCCAAAGGCAGGGACTCGGGCTTGCGATTCGGGACACCTAAGCTCATTTTAAAAATTTGAAATGTGGAGCGTGTGCGTGGAAGTCGTAAGACAATGGCTTGAAAACCTGCCGTTTCCTTTTATTTTGCTTGCTTCCAAGATTTCAGAAGGGAAACGGGACAGAAGATGAAGAACGAATCGGAGACTGTAACTCTTCTCTTCCGGATGGATCCCTTTAATCTTTATAAAGAAGAGAGGGGGAAGGCAAGGCGGGCCATAAATATTTAACTCTCCCACCGCCAAACCTCAGATTCTTCCTCTCTTAAATAAGGATAAAATTTATCTGACCTAACTGCGAATTTTTTTTCTCATCCAAGACATTTCAGATGATTCATTATTCAGTAAGAATGAGCATATGGATAGAAGTTAAAATGGAAGTGAAACTGCTTCTAAAAATATCACTACTTTTTTCCGGAAAAGTAAAAAAAAAAAAAAAAAAGATATTCAGCGAGTCCTACTGATAATAAATCATACAGTTGACTCTGACAGAGTTTTTCCTCTGTTTTTAAATTAAAACAAGTATTTCGGTTTTGATCTGTCCTTCACCAACAAGAGGTGAAAATGAAATACGGAACAGTTACTGATGACAGCTCATGCTTATGATGTCTGGATAAAGGTTTCATTCATAAAACCTGAATAGAAGTAGAAAATGGGTAAGCTTGACTTTTCAATACATTGAGAAACCGTGCAGCTCAAATCAGTGATGTCTAAACAGGGGCTGGAGGAAAAACATAGCAGTTAGAACGCTTGCCTAGCGAATGCAAGGCCCTGAGTTCGAGTCCTCATCACCAACATTGGCTAGGCAATGGTGGTGCCTGCCTGTCATCCCAGCACTCCAGAGACTGATGCAGGATTGCTGTGAGTTTGAGGCCATCCCTGGGGACTTTAAAGTGAGTTCAAGACCAGCCTGGACTACAGAGAAAGACATTGTCTTGAAAAAAATAAATGCCCAAAACATCCACTCGGATCCTAGTTATGATGAGTAAAGTGGAGAAAAAAAAATCTAGCCTCCACAGAATTTACTCTGAGCCTGAGGTTATCGCCATAACAAAATTTGGGGTGGGCGGCAGCAAAAGGCAGAGGTGAATGTGACAATGTGAATATGCTGCCTGTACCTTGTAAAAAACTTAATAATGGTTTTAGAAATCAAGTTATCCAGATCCTGTAGCCATTATCTTATTGTGGCAAAAAATAATTCACTTTTGGTAGAACTAGTAGTTCTAAAAATTAGTGTTGTGAGTCTGGGTAGTGAGAAGAAGATGTTAGAGACAGATTTCATTTGAGGAGATTCTTTCAGGTTGCTCTTTGAGATTTATGAATTTTTCTTTAGTACATGAACATTCTCTTTTATTGAACATACCCATTTCCAGAATTATGTCCCCTGAGGAAAAATTAAATAAATTTTCAATGTGGCATTCTTTGAGAAATGTTGAGGTATCCAGGGTGGTCCTGAGATTTGCTTTCTATGAACTAATGCAGTAGAGCTGTTTAAAAGCCATACTGTGTCTTTCTCTCTGATTGCATTATATAGTTCAGCTAAATGTTACATGCCCTGTTATTGCTTAAAATAATACTTTTATTGAGGGAGGAGGGGATTGCTTATTTGTTTTCTAATTGTTCTTTCCCATGAATTTAGCTATTTCTATGTCATATTGTGAATATAAAGAATGAATTATTTTATGTATAAGTAACAAAATCATTACATAACCTTACACATTTCTGTTATAGTTTAAAACGATACTGAGATCCAAACAGGAAGCCTTTAGTTTTTTTTTTTCTGTTTTTACATAACTGTTTTGAGAATAATTATCTTTGAAATTACACTGTTAAAAATTTAAAATCTCTCATACTGGAACCCAATCCTTTCTATCTTCTTAGTCATTGTTGAGATTTCTTAGTCTTGTCATTTATAGCTGACTTAGACAAAGTCTACTCTAACATAACCAATGCTGCTCTTTTCTGGTATCTTCATCAGTGCTAACATAAATGATTTATTACTTTACAAAAACAAAATTCTTATTTCTTTTGGAATTTGTTAACTCATTGATGAATCGTTTATAAATTGCTAGCACTTTGACACCCGCCCTTGCTTGAATGTTTAGGATTGGTGTCTGTAATATTCTGGCTTGTCGAATAACGTTCCTTATCAAGATCCTTGGTCAGCTCCCCTCCCTCTGCCCTCAGACTCAGAACTGGGTCAAGGAGAAAGACTTTCCCAGATAAAGTATAATTCTTCCTCGTTCAATAGTTTGTAGGCAGCCTTACTCCTCTAATATAACTCTGAGTACAACTGAGTATACAGAGGAAAGCATGAAAATGGCTATCATGAAAACCTAAGTGAATTATGAAAAAAGGACAAAAGCTTATTTATTATTTTCCAGTAATCTAAAGTAACAACCATATGGCCGTTTATCAAAATTGAATTTTGACTTTTGCATTAGGAAAAAGATCTAGTTGAACAGTTCTTTTTCATTACGCCCTATCTATTGGTTTGGGTTCCTTGCTGTACCAATGGCCATAAAAACTATTTTTGTTTCACAGTACTTGGACGTGATTTCAAGAATTACTTGTCTAAAAGAAATACTTTTGTTTTGTGTTTGCTTAAATATTTACATTGTTTACTCATTGCTGTGGGTGAGATCTAAAATGTCCTCTGAAAGGCTCATGAATTTAGAGGCTCTACAAAGGTTATTGGGTCATAAGGATACTATTACCAGCAATTAATTCACTGATAAGTACCTATTTGAATGTGGTGTTAGCGGGTGGGGCCCAGTTGGAAGGGGAATGTCACTTGGAAAGTGCGCTTGGGATGTTATGGCTTAGTTCTAAAATGTTCTCCAAAAGTTTCACGTATTGGTAAGGCGATGGGATCATGGGTTAGCTACTCACCAGTGGATTTATCCATTGATGATATGTGGTGTTAGGAGGCAGGACTTTGTTGGACTGATGGATGTGGTAGGTTTTGGTCTTGTTCCTGAATCTTTCTTTTGTTCTCTGCTTCCTGTTGTCCTTTGGTGGACAGCCCTTCTCCACCGTGCTCCTCCACCACGCCTATTTCTTCCTGGGAGCAGGCCAAACATGCCAGAACTGGCACGTTGGAAAGTGTGCCAGAAGTCAGTTTCTCTTCCCCTAAATTCAGGGTGTCACAAATTTTGTCTCAGTGGAGGAAAAGTCTGCTGCTTTCAGCTATGTTTATAATGATAATCAAAAACAAAAAGCAGAGTTGAATAATTTGAAAAATTTTGCTGGTGCTCAGAAAGAAAGCATCTGTTAAGTTGGGGTGAGAGACTTGGTTGTTGAAAAGATTAGCATTACAAAAGAAGCCTATTTACTTTGTTTCAGGGCTAAGAAAAATGACTTATAGACAACTCAGGAATTTGCCACACCCTACCATTCACAGAATCAAGGGTGTACAAGGTAAGTTTCTTTGAATGACTTTGCTTTAAGAAGTAAGTTTCAGGCTACGCTGCAGGACAACCTGGTTTCTCCACATTTGGCCATGTAGGCAATCGGGGCCAGCTGCAGCTGTGGTCTAGGGTAACCAGGCTACTGCTGTAGTCCCAGCAGACCTTGGCATCTTTTATGTGGTATGTTTTTTCTTTCTTTCTTTTTTTTCCCTCTACTAGAAATTGAACCCAAGTCCTTCACACTGAGATATATCCTCAGCCCATATTTAAAATTTTTGTTTTGAAACAGGGTCTTGGTAATTTGAAAAGCTGTCCAGGTTGGGCTGAATCTTACAATCTTCCTGCCTTCACATCACTGAGTTCTGGGATTACCAGCCTGTAGCACCAGGCTTGGCATGCTGTTTTATGAGATCATGGAAGATTCTACCTAGATTTTAGAAGAAAGCCTGGGAATATGGAGAGTGGACTCCTGAGCAGCTGGTGTGTTAAGCTGTAAGAATGTACCTGAAAGTACAGTGGAGATTCCAGGAGGCTGGAGATGCCAGTAATGTGAAATATCTGTCAAGGAAAGTTATAAGAGGGCATGACAGCTGCAGCAGGCAATGCCGTAGGGGTGGGACTGCCTAAGACCTTTGGAGTTCACATCTTGCCAAAACTTGTCCTGGGTACCTGACGTGGATCTCAAAGATTCTGTTTTTTGCCTTTCTTGGGTTTCAGTTTTGATCTGGTTCAGTTTCTTTCTATAGCACCATTTTTTCTTTTTGAAATAGAATTGTTTATAGTGTGCCATTGTATGTTAGAAATATTTAAATTTCTTCTGATTTTTTAACAAGGACTCATACCTAAGAGTTTGACTTGAATCTTAATTGAGACTTTGGACTTGGACTTTTCGACAGTGCTGGAACTGAGACAGACTTCTAGAAATAGACTAAATGCAGTTTGCACAATGAGGTAGACATTAGTCTTTTACAGGTTAGTTTAAGAAGGTTATGGTTCAGATCGGAAGTGTTCCCCAGAATCTCATGTACTTTTGAGGTGACTGGTTGTGGGGCTGCTGTACACATCAGGGGATTCCCCCACTCTTTCCTGTGCTGTTAGGCAGTAGGGCGTGGTTGGGGGATTAGGTCACTGAGAGTGTGGACCAGAAGGGTGTATGTATGATTATTCTTGGCCGCTCCTTTTGCTCTCTGTTTCCAGCCTACATGTAGTGAACAGCCTTCCTCCACCATGCTCTTCCATACTTGCCACTTCTCCCTTGGAATCAGTGAACCATTCGTGGACTGGTTCGCCTGCAGGGGTGAGCCAAAGTCAGCTTCTTTTCCTTTAGGTTCCAGGTGCCAATTATTATTTCTAGTGATGGGAAAGTAAGTCAGAGGTCTGTCTCTCTGGCTCCTCCTGCTTTCTCTGCTTCCTGGCTGTCATAGATGGAAGAACTTTTCCTCTACTGTACTTTTTTTTTTTTTTTTTGGCCTTGGGCAAGCCAACTATGGACTGAGACCTCTGAAACCATGAATCAGAAGAATCCTTGACTCCTTAAATTGTGGGAGTCAGTTGTTTTAACAGTGAGAAAGTAGACACACTCATTTAGCCGAAAAGTGGCTGTAGCATGATTTATCCATCCAAACCTCAAAAAGTCACGTAGGAATGGCATTTTTACTCAGGATGGGTTGGTGATGTACTCTACTCCCTAATGATTGTTGACCTTTCTTGTTTGTCTCTCTGTGACCTCTCGCCTAGTTCAGACAGTAATGTGACCTAAGACTCCAGAATTTCTCCCTATTTTGTCTTGTCCCTGAATTTATCCCTCAAAGTATCATATTAGGCACATTACTTCCTGTTTTTGAAACCACTCATATTTCTGTATGTTTTCTCAGTAATGGTGAAAAATCTCTTGCGTGGAATTTAAGACCTTTCCTTCTCTGTCCCTGTTTACAATGGCAGTTTTATCTTTTACTTAAGGGCTGACGCTGTAGAGTCTTGCTCACATAGCTCTGGTGGATACTGCTGCCATTTACTCCCTCTGAGAGGAAATAGCCCTTGTGTCAATGCAGTCATTGTCCACCAGTAAAATTCCATTCATCCTTAGAACCCAGCGTAAGTACCAGCGTCCCTCATGAGCATCACTCTGTCGTGCTTAATCTATCATTTGACACAATCATGTTCATTATTATGTTGCCTGGTCGTATTTCATTTCTGAAGCCTGTATACACGTCTTCCTCCAAACGTTACATTTTTCCCCGAGGCCAGATTCTGTTCCATTTCCCCTTTATCTTCTGATTCATAATGATATTCAGCAGAGTTCTTTGCAAAAATTTTTTGGATTTTGGTAAATTAATTGAATCAATTGCTGCATCATTTTGACCACTCAAAGCCATTCTAAATGGGCCTTGCATGCTTTGTACTTTTCCATTAAATTTCTAATTTACTCTACGTTTCCCTTTCCTTTTAAGTACAATCTGAGGGCATTTATATGAAAATGGTAACACGGAGTAATGAGTTTGATCCTAAACATAAAACCATAGTTAGGTTATGTTTGCTTTAGAATTTCATCAGATAATCTCATGTTATTTAATAAACACACACACACACACACACACACACACACACACACACTCTCACTCACTTGCACACATACACTAAAATTAATAGAACAGCCCAAGTCAAGGCAAAATAGGAATTTTGGAACTGGTCATGAATGCTATTTCTTCCTTATCATCATCGTCATCATTCTTAAAGATGGAATGTCATTTTGCCTTGTGAAATATATGGTGTATTTTATACTTGTTTTCAGTCCCAGATGAATGAACACAAGTGTTACATAGTTGATGTTAGAGCCAATGTTTAACGCGTGAAGGCAATATGTAAGGGAAGCATGTGTATGCATGTGAAGAGAGAGCCAAAAGCAGTCAGACAACTGAGATGGGAGTAGAAATGGTTAAAGGGAACATGTTATTTGCCACATAGGCAGGAGATACTGTATAAATGACTGACAGTCCAATTAGAGAGTTCTTTTTTGGCAGGAAAGTGTGGCAGAGTAGAAAGTTATGAACTACATAACACACGATGACAAAAATTCCCAGGGCAAGCAGTATCATTCCATTTTCAAATATATGTATGAGAAAAGCCATGAATAATGGATTTCATATAACATCTTTGCTATGCATTATTTAAAATATTGGTGCTGACTGAAGGTGATCACATTCTTTTTTCTTTACAGTTTTGTCATATGGTTAATATTCTGTTCTTGTGATATCAGTGTAGGGACATGATACTGGACATGTTTTAAAAGTGACAACAGATTACCAGAATTAAATGGGATTGTAAGCATTTGGAAATAATCCATTGAAAAATAATTTTTTCAAAAGGATTTAATGTTTATATGATCTTTTTTTCAGGAAGGACGATGTAAAAACAAAAGTGCAGCTGTTCACTACACTGTATTTTGGTTAACTCTCCAGTTTTCTTACGTTTCATTCTGTATTTCATGCCTCAACAAAATCTTAGAAGTGATTTTCCTTTCCTACCCCACACACCTATTTCTAATTTAGTGGAATTTAACTAAGCAAAATAGAGTTAGAATGTAAATGGTGTGATCATTTGAAAATATCACTGTCTGGCCAAATAGCACATACTTAATCTCACATATCAGTAGAGAAACATCTTAAGTTCAGATGTCAGTTTTGGAAGCCTTCTCAGGAGTTAGAACGGCAGTTCATTTTTCTTACAAAGGGAGATGTTGATGCATAATGGAAATTGACCTAAGGTGTCATTGTGTTTTCATCGCATTTATACGCATTTGCTTAAAATATGTACCAAATTCCCTATTGAAGTCCAGATCAATAGAATTTGTCAGTCATACACAGTGTCTATGGTCACAGCATGGGTCAGAAACTGCTGCTCTTACAGACCAGTGTTAGGCACCGTTACTTTGTGGCCTTACTAGGAAAGGAAATCAAGCCAGATGGTCTGGAGGAGTGATGTAATGGGTAAAGCACTTGTGTTGCATGCACAAGGCTCTGAATTTGATTCCCCAGCACCACCTAAAGCTGGGCATGGTAGTGCATACCTGCAGAGAGGCTGAGGCAGGCAGATTGTCCTGAGTTCAAGGCCAACCTGGATTACACCATAAGTCCAGAAACAGCCTTGGGCTACAGAGTGAGACCCTGTCTTAAAAAATAAAAAGGAAGGAAACAAGCCAAACTTAGAAAGCAATTAGAATATATGTTCTATAATATATAAAGTTATATTTTTATACTTTTGAGTGGTATTTGTATGCAAGAATTTAATTTGCTGTATGTAGTTTGTGTGTGTATATATTTATATGTATGTGTCTTCTATTGAATGTTCTGTATGTATTACATATAATGCTGTATTATTATATTTTTGAGACAGGGTCTCTCCCTATAATCTAGGCTGGTCCTTAACTCGCTGTGTAGCTCAGGTTGCCCTTAAACTCATGTCATTTCTCCTGTCTCAGCCTCCTGAGTGGTTGGATTACAGGCATGTACCACCACATCTGGCTTACAATGCTATGTTCCATGCGATAGGAAGCAATAAGATTAGTAGAAATAAATTCTTGCCTAAAAATTCCATTTAAATTTCAGTGATTGAATCTATAATCTTACCAAGGAGTGTGTAAATGCTTATAAATATAATTTTTAATATTTATAAATGCTTTTAGTGGCTGTTTAGTCAACACAAAGCATGGTTTATATCATACACTTCACATTTTGTGCAGTTACAGTCAAATCTGAAGCTGCTGCATGTGGACAGGATTACATCTGTTCCATCCGTTGCTGTACCTGGGGAACCTGGGACAGTGCTCAAATATAGTTGGTGTTCAGTAACATTTGTTAAATAAATATGTGTGTGAGAGCATCACTTGTGTGTGAGTGCAGTGTGTGCATCTGATTGCTATCTTCTCTGCAGCATGATTAGACTCAGGTTCAAGAGGGATTAGAATAATCCGTAATAGTTTTAGTGGTTAACATATATATGTATATATATACACACGTGTGTGTGTGTGTGTGTGTGTGTGTGTGTGTGTATGTGTGTATTTGTAATGATAATACTATATGCCATTTTTGAATGCTCAAGTAAGTCACATCCTGGGCTAAGAAACTTTTTCCATAATTTATCTCACTTAATCCTCACATGTCATGTGGGCAGATAATTATTCTCATTTTACAGATGAAAGTACTGAGCTCAGAAAGGTTGAAAAAGTTTGCACAATATCCTAATGTAAGCTGTCAGCAAAGGTAGAGCTTAAAATGATTTTTCTCTAACGCCAGTAGTCTCACTTTTGAATGTTTGTGGTATATTCAGGAGTTTAGATGCCAGTATGTCATGCCCAGTGGACTTAACTGTGTTAGCATTGGAAAAATAAATAATACACATTTTTATAAGCCAAATTATTATTGATATTAGTGTTCATAGAACTCTGAAAATCTGCCTAAACTTGTTCAAAATAAATGAATGAGTGTTTGGCTTAGCTTTTTCTTCAGTTGCAGAATTCTTTGGTGCAGGGTTTGTTTAAGGAAGTAGAAACATCCAGCAGATTATCTAAACTAGTATTTGGATATTTTACCTAACCAACTAAGAAAGAATAATTCATTTCTAGTTTATAAACTGTAAGTATAATTAAATGCAAAAATCTGTACGTCTATATAAACATATTGCTCCCATAAGTTGGTTATTCTAACTAAATGTACCGAATGTTTCATCCCAAGATAAAACACCAGCAACAAAATTCAAACCCAGACTTCACTAGCACTACACCAATACCCTTCTCTTCTTGCTGGTACCCATGCTCTCTTAAAAATCACTAACCTTTCTCTCCCAGCACCCCCAAGCATTACCATTGGCTTAGCTTCCTAACTTCTACCAGTGTAAAGGAGAATTGCCTAGTTTCTATGTGTGGTATCCGCAGGGATTCAGGATTGCTGTCATAAAGGCAGTCAGCTCACAGCGCACGCGGCAGGGTCAGTCAGTGTGTGGCTGCGTGAGGTGGGGGAGACGTCTGCCAGTGGAATGCAATTTAAGTGGGAGAGAAAATAGGTGAGATACAGAGTCGGGGAAGCTAGAATGAGAAGCCAAGCCAGTCTCAAGGGGATGCTACTCCGAGTGCCTAACTGGAGGTGACGCCCTTTGTGGTGAAGAAAACTATGGAGGGAAGAAGCCAGGTGGGAAACCGCAGTGACCACCCGCTCAGCTGCCCTTGTCCACAGAGCAAGCCACGAAGCATGCTCCCTGTCGAGACATGCCCGGAGCCTGAGCTCACAGTAGCACAGTGCTTCTCTGTTCACAGTTTCTGCCCCTCTTGCAGGCCTAGGAACTGGCCATCTTGAAACATATAAAAACTCGCAGGGAAGTAGCCAGGGGAGTGTCTGTGAAGGGCCCATTGAGATGGAGTCGAGTCTCCCAGCACTGAGACTCAAGGAGACCAGAGGCCAGAGAGTCTCCACCCACCCCATTGGCTATGGGCCGCAAAGGAGTGACCAGACAGTCTTGGCCCTGGATTCTGCCTCCCAGGCACTGGGCATAGTGGGACGCGAGTACCAGAGTGAAACTCAGAGGAGAAAGTAGTGGCTGGAGCCCAGGAGTTCTAGGGGTGGGAAGTGCAGCCTGCAGTGTCTGAGTCCCCTTCCTGATACCGAAGGCACTGACACCCTGGGGATCTTGGCAAGCTGGAACTCCTGAGCCTGGAATGCAAGGAGGTAGAAAGATGGAGTGCAGCTGCCTGCGAAGTTGCGCCTAGGACCCCTGCAGCTAGGAGAGTGACTCCTCTGCCATTAAGGCTGAGAACACTGAGGCTCCTGAGAACAGGCAAGGAAAAGTGTGCAGGGGTGGTCATCCGGTCGCAGACTGGGCCGCGGCTTTCTCCTCTCTCTCTGTGTCTCCTTCTTTCCTCTTTTCACTTCTTTATTTCTCCTCCTTTTCATATTTTGCTGGTTTGCTCTTCTGTTAGTGATTTGTATGATGAATGCTGGTCTTCTTGTATGTGTGGAGACAGGTGTAACTGGATTCACTTTGTGCTTTCTCTACCTGTTTGGTCATACATTGGCTTCCACGCCGGCGTTCTCCTCAGGAGTACCTAAATGTGCTTGGTTGATAGCTGGATACAGTCTCCTTTCTGCAGGCTCACCTCCCACTCGTGTTTTCTATCTTCTGCTCCCTTCACTGCCTTCCACATGTGCACTTCTCTTTCTGCTTTCCCACTTCTTCCCTCTTTCCTTTTCTTGTTCCCTATTTTTCTTTTTCTTTTTTCTAACTTTTCCTTCTGTATCTCACTTACGTCTACATACTGTTGGTAGTACTCTCCATGTCATTACTAAGACTTAATTTTCCTAGCCTGTTCTATTAATCCCTCTTTTCTTTTCCTAGGTGAGTGAAACAGTGGATGTTCTTTCCATTATGTTTCAAAGTAGTATATAACCTTCCCTTAGCTTTTCAAGTGTTGTTTTTACTGATTGCCTTCTCCTCTCAAAGCCATCCTGGAAGCTGAATCTTGCACTCAGAGTAGACAGAGTGGGAACTTGGAGATATATCCACAGTCCAGGACACAACACAAAGAGAAAGCCACAAAAAAGAACCCCACATGATAGTGGCAGAGATATTTAACACAACTGTTCTACTAGCTTTAACTTTTTTTTTTTTTTTTTTTTTGAGACAGTGCCTCACTGTCCATGCTGGTCCTGAACTCACTATGTAGCCTAAGCTGGTTTTAAACTCAGGGTAATCTTCATGTCTCAACCTCCTGAGTGCTAGGGTTATAGGCATGCACTACCACATCCAGCTTCCTCTGTTCTCAACATGGGAATTCAACTAAAAGCAGAAAAAAAAGCAACAAAATGCTTTCCTAAATACCTACCTCTACCAAAGCTGATCTCTCAGATTCTAAAGTGGACGACATTTCAAATCATTTAAAAAATCAACTGATTGTTAAAATAGTGAATGAGAGAATCAGTTAAACAAATCAGGTCCAGAGGCTCATAGACGACACAAGTAAGCAGCTGTTTGAATTAAGGAAGACAATACAGAATATGGAAGACTACTCAGTAAATAGAAATTCTGAAAAAGAACCAAGTCAAAAACCATCATAATTTAACATTTGTAAAAAGTCCATTAATTCTTAGGCAACAGACAATGTTAATTAGAATAAAGATTATCTAGAGTCGAAAACAGAGTGGGAATGCTAGAATATTCAGATAGGATCAAAGAAAAACAATACAAAGCACTGAAAAGATTATGCAGAAATTCCTGGGTAAGTTTAAGTAATTTAAAAGTAGCTTAAGGCTCATTGACCTAGATGAAGGCATTGAAATACAGGGCAATGCCTTACATTTTTTTTTTTTTTTTACTGCAGTTATGGCAGAAAATTTCCCAGAACTAGAAATAAAACATGTGTTCAGGTAAAGGAGGCACATAGAACCTCAAGTGGCTATGACCAGAAAAGAACTTCCCATGGCACACCATAGTTGAAATGTCAGAAATTCAAAACACAGAAATAATATTAAAAGCTTTTAGAAGTGCCAAATCACTTATAAGGGCAAACCAATCAGAATAACAGAAGGTTTTTCAACAGAAACCTTAAAGGCAGAGAAGGCTTAGAATGATGTTTTCAAGCCGTGAAAGAAAATGCCAACCCAAATTACTATATGCTGCAAAGCTATCCTTAAGAACTGAAGTTGAAATAAAGACCTGGCACAAGACATAGAAACTAGAGAAATTTATGATCACAAAGGCAGCATTACAGGAAAAGCTGAAGGACATCCAAATCACAGACCAAGGAGATAACTATGAGATAAAGGATAAGAGTAGAACTCACCGAGAAAAAACATAAAGACATAACTGCAGTAAAACAAAATAACAGGAATTAGTATATAACTTTCAGTAATGATACTTAGTGTAAATAGCTTGCACTGTCCAGTTAAAAAATATAAACTGGTATCTGATATCAGAGAACAAGATCTATTCATATGTTGTCTGCAAAACCCACCCACCAACCAACCCACCCACCCACCCACCCATCTCATCTTCAGACTGAAAGCAAAAGGAATGAAAAAATGATGCTCCAAGCAGTTGGAGCTTAAAACGAAGCAGGAATAGCTATATTAGATCTGACAAGGTAGACTTCAAATCAAAACTGGTCATAAGAGACAAAGAATGCCAATACCTATTGGTAAAGGGAAGAATTAACCAAGAAGATATACATCCTAAAATATATACCCACCAAATATCAGCACACCCAATTTCATGGAACAAACATTACTTGGGATAAAAGGAAAGATTGACCCTCCCCAATAAATTCGTCGTGGGAGGCTTCAAAATACCATCACAAATAGATAGGTAAGCTACACAGGGAACCAACAAAGAAAATCAGAATTATAGTACACTGCAGACCAAATGATCTTAACTGATGTCTATAGAGTGTGTCCTCCAACATCAACACAATATACTTTCTTTTCAGCTCTCAAAGGAATTTTCTTCCAAAGCTATAAAGCAAGTCTTGGTAAATAAAAAAACTCAAAATCATCTTAACCATTCGACCAGATTACAATGCAGTGGAACTAAAATCAACCACAGTACTTGCTTCAGCAGCACATATACTAGTTAGCAATAGGAGGCTGAGAGCATATAGCTTAGTAGGAAGAGTGCCTCCTCAGCAAGCACAGGCCCTGAGTTCAATTCCCCAGCACCACACAAGCTGAATATGGTGGCTCACGCCTGTAATCCCAGCACTCGGAGGCTGAGGCAGGAGAATTGCTATTGAGTGTAGCCCGCCTGGATTACATAATAAATCAAAACCAGCCTGGAATACAGAGTGAGACCCTGTCTCAAAAAACCCAAACCAAACCAAAACAACAACAACAACAAAAACCCCCCCCAAAACGCAGAATCTACAAACACATGGAGATTGAGTAATAGACTTTTAAAGTGATCAATGAATAACTGAAGAAATGAGAGGAGACATTTTAAAACTTACTAGGATCAAATGATAATGGAAACACTGCATGTCAGAATCTGTGTGGGACACAATAAAAGTTGTTCTTAGAGAGGAGATTATAGCTCTGAGTGCCCACATTAGAGGAAGAGAGCAAGCCAAAATGACTAACCTAATGATGCATTTCACTGTCATAGGAAAGTAAGAATAAATGAAACTCAAGACCCGGAGAAGGGAAGAAATAGTGAAGACCAGAGCAGAAATTAATGGAATTGTAACCAAAAATATTAAGTATCAGTGAGTCAGGGTTGGTTCTTTGAAAAGATTAAGATTGAAAGAAAAAGAAAAAAAGCGAAGAAAGATGTGATCGACAAACCCTTAGTCAAACTTACTGAGAGAAGACTCAAATTTAAAAAATTGGAATAGGGAAGACAAAATTATAGTGCATATCAATGAAATCCTGAGAATCGTAAGAAATTATTTAAAAATCTATTCCCAAAATTTGAAGAATCTAGAAGAAAAGAATAAACTCCTTGGTATATATGACCAGCCTAAGTTGATCAAAGAACATACAAATCAAAACACGACGGTATCACATAATGGGGTTGAAGTGCTAATTAAAACTCTACCAAGTAGGAAAAGCCCTGCTGAATTCTACCAGGTCTTTATGAAGCTGGTAAGATCAGTAAGCCTCAAACTTTTCCGAGTGACAGAAACGGTAGATACCTTCCCAGATTCATTCTGTGAAGCCAGCAGTTTTCAACACTGAAACCAAGTAAACTCAAAAGAAAAATTGTGGACTAATATCCTTGCAAACATGTTCAATAATATTCTTTTGAGCAGAATTTAATATCATGTTGAGAAAATCAAGTTAGTTTTATCATTAGGTGTGCAAGGATGAGTCAACATGTATAAATCAATAAATGTAATATGCCATATAAATAAGATCAATGTTAAGAATCACATAATCGTCTCAACAAATACCAAAAAAAGCCCTTGACAAATTCCAATACCCTTTTATGATAAAACTAGTAAAAATAGATATTGGAGGACCTTACTTTAAAATGACAGAAGCCACATACGATAGACTCCTTAGTAATATCATATTAAATGAGGAAAAACTAAAAGAATTTTATGTAAAGCCAAGAATGATACAAAGGTGTCTACTCCCAACACTTCTGTTAAAAATAGCACTCAAAACTTTATCCACAGCAATCCAGTAGGAGAAAGGAAAAACGTAAAGTGATACAAATAGGAAAACAGGTCACAATATTTCTCTTTGCAGGTGATATGATTATTTACACAGAACATGTAAAAGAACCACAAGAAAACTTTTAGATCTGTTAAAAATTTCAGTAAAATGATAGGATACAAAATTAAACACGAAAATGAATCGTGTTCCTGTGTGCAGACAATGATGCTGAGAAAGAGATTAGGAAAACAGTTTCAATCACAGTAGCTTCAGAAATAC